>CM022705.1:14250854-14488354 GCA_012295165.1 Asparagus setaceus
ATTCGTCGAATAAAACTTTTAGTAGCATCTCCAGGGTACTTGTCTAGTAACACCGTCAACAACTCGTCCCTTGACTAAACAAACAAAAACATCGGCATCAGATAATGAAAATCCTTAAGGACTTGCTAAAATTGATCAGCAGAAAGGTATCTGGCCGAAGTTAGGCCAAGCGAAAATATAGTTTCTGGAACCAATGTCACATGCCTAAAGTAAACACCCCAAACATGAAAATGAAGCTTAAACAAGAAACAGAGAAAGTGATCTGCATTGGACAATTGTCCTTTGCCCATCAAGTCTATGATCAACAGAATGCCAAAAGTGAAGTAAAACTTTCCATTTAAGACTAGCAGAAGCTACATAATGAAAAAAATATGATGGTTTGTACACAATCGACACAGGTAGCTTAGAGGTATACGGCCAAGCGGCAGCACTGCTGCTTCATATTGCATCAAGCTCTTACAAACCTGTGTTATACATGGGTGGATATAGTCTCTAAGGATAAGAAGCATAACTCCCTTGGGAATAAAGGAGGTTCTTACATAAATAATGTGGGAAGGGGAATACTGACCTGTTCCACATAGCTGGTGCCACCGTGGTAAAAGAGGTTTATCTAAGATCATAATATGTACAGAAACAATGAAGGTGAATCAAAATGGCAATTTTCTCTTTTTCTTTTCTTAGTCATAACCAAAACCAAAAGTTTAGTCAGAAGGGACATTCACATGTGCTATTTTCCCAATTGCAGTTCATGAGTTTCCTAGATCTTCTAAATTATGTAACCATCATTTCAAACATTACCTTATATATAAATTATTTTTTTACTTTTAATTTGTTTAAGCAATTTTCTTTTATTTAATTCATTCTCTTGGTTGAAGTATGGGGTATTAAAGCCAGATTCAAGATTGATATTAACCCAAATAAAAGGCAACCTGTTACCAGTATCACAAATACTATTTCTCTGCTAAGAAATAACTTGGACTGTTTGATGCAACTCAAATGAATGAAGGGACTAAAAAGGAAATTCAAAGATTTTAATCAGTAAAATTATGAAAATTTGAGAGTTTATTATTTACCAAAAACTTTAGCTGAACTTCTAAAGATAAAATTTAAAAATCTGACAAATATATCTTATCAATAATTTAAGGTTTTAAGCAATGAATTTGGCAAGTTTTCAAGTGATGTAGTCAATGTAAGAGTTCGAAACTTTTTACCACCATAGTCCTCAATAAAATTTCTAAACAATAAAAAGTATGGGCAAAGTTGCAGGGAAACTGATCTACAGCATATAATATAGGCACACGCACCCAATTATTTCAAATAATTGTATCAATGAACAAGCAACATGAAAACTTGATAATTGTGGACATGGGAAAGAAATATTAAAATGTCGTTCAAGAACATGATCGAAGGAAGCAACATTACTTACCTCAAACTTAGATGGATGCCTGCACCTTAGAAGTCCTAAAAGAGCAATCCTTACAGCATACTGAATACTTGCAGCATGACCGCCCGTTGAAGTTTGAAAGTTAGGGTCAAAATCAAGCAATATAGATAGAATATGACTGTAGTGGACTGGCCTTTTCTTAGCAATGGATGCAAGACTGTCAACCAGAAAAGAATTACAAATGATCAAAGGAACATCAGAGAAACTTGACACATGATTTCAACATGTCCATATAAACTTATTTATTTATTTTGGGAAAGATAATTAGACATTCTTTTTGGGAAAGATGAGTAGTCAATTGATGCACAACAAGGGGCAAAGGGTACTTGGTAAGACGATATTTAAAGCAAATCTAAATCAAAAATCAGGAACAATGAGAACATATCTTATATGAAATATAATGTATACTTGATTATAGAAAAACAAAAAGCAATAAAATAAGGATCATTCATTCATTGGCATTGGAAACTGGATTGAAGTAAGATGGTGTCAATAAGAACCTCTGGAAATAAGAGAACTGTTGGATTGAATTATTTAATTACAAAACACAACCTCTTCAAACAAACACAAAAGTAGCAATATTGTTGGTTTTAAATTTAACAGGGTTGGAGAATGGGTGAATGAAAGTTGTAATCAAAGTTATCAACATCCTAAATGTTGTATTGATAGGAAGTGTTCCCGTGAGAGGGTATGATTCATGTATGATGAACTTGGTACCATAGATCCCCGGCTTCATCATGGTTCTACACTTGTATTGTTGTAGATATCTCAATTACAACGCTAATAAGTGTAGTTTAAAAGTGGTGTGTCTGCTCAACTGAATATGGAAATTGTTCTAAAATCAAAGATTTCGTTCAGGGTTTATCATTTGATAGGGGCTATATTACATGGGTACTTCTATCATGAAGCCGTACCCACAACCAACACGTACTGGACACCAACACGTGACACTCCTTTGACTACCCGTATTGGACACCAACGCTCCTTGGACACTCCTTGAGTATACACTAATGTTATTCAAACGTGTACTCAATTATAAAATTCATGTTTTAATTTAAAACACTCATCATACACTTCTTGAACTGTTGAGAAGGAGAAAGCAGTGGCAATCAAGGGGCTGCTAATTAGGAGGAAATCTATTTCTAACAGAGTGGGAGAGAAATTAGAGGAGATTTAGTCAAAGGAAATAAACTAGGAGATAAATTAGGAGATTTGATTTGTATAGAATTCTTTCCTAGTATAGACACTTTTGTATTCCTATTTATATGTAATCTAAACAGAAGAAATAAACACGGCAGAATATTTTTCCACATGGTATCAGAGCTCTAGGTAAGAAACCTAACCCTAGCTGAATTCCAGTCCTGTCCATTCCAGAAAATACCCTAGCCCCTCTAGCCGTCTATCCACCCTCCATCTTCCTTCACCATGTCTAATTTTGTATCGAAATCTCAGCCAAGCTCATCTGAAATTCACAGCCCCATCAAAAAAATCAATACCCCCATCTACCTACTTCAGATTCTCATTCGGTCCAGATTACAACCATATGGCTGAATGGAGACAATTTCTGCGTTGGTCTCAATCAGTGCAGATGTATATCCGTGGGAGAGGAAAATTGGCTACTTGACAGGAGAAAAGAAGGAACCTGCCCTAAAGGATTCAGGTTACTCCACTTGGGATGCTGAAAATTCTATGGTAATGACTTGGTTGGTGAATTCTATGGAGGAGGAAATCAGCTCCAATTATATGTGTTACACCACTGCTAAGGAGCTGTGGGACAATATTAATCTCATGTATTCAGACTTGGGCAATCAGTCTCAAGTGTTTGAGTTGACACTGAAGCTTGGAGAAATCCGCCAAGGTGAGGAAAGTGTTAAAAAATATTTTAATTCTTTGAAACGTCTGTGGCAAGATTTAGACTTATTCAGTGATGATTATGAGTGGAAATCATCAGAAGATTACCACCACTATAAGAAAAAGGTGGAGGATAATCGTATATTTAAGTTTCTTATTGGACTAAATGTTGAGTTTGATGAAGTTAGAGGCCGGATTATTGGTAGACAGCCACTTCCCTCCATTGGAGAAGTGTTTTCTGAAGTTCGGAGGGAAGAAAGCCGTAGACTTGTGATGTTAGGGAAGAAAAACCTAACAAAACAGTGGAGAATTCTACCCTTGCTGCAAAGGCTTGTGCTGGCCGAATGGTTCAGGGAAAATTGGAGGAAAAACCCCGTGTTTGGTGTGACTATTGCAATAAGCCAAAGCGCACACGTGAAACCTGCTGGAAGTTGCATGGAAAATCGACAAATTGGCAAGAGAAAAATGAGAGCGGGGTCGAACAACCTCTGCTCATGAAATCAAGACTGCTCTTTTCAGCAAAGAGCAATTGGATCACATCCTAAAGCTGCTGAAATCTAATTCTGGATTGTTGGGTGCACCTAATGCTTCTTTGGCACATTCATGTAGTAATCCTAATGCCCTAGTATGTCATTCTTTTTCTGCTCCTTGGATCATCAATTCAGGAGCTTCTGATCATATGACAAGTATTTCAAATTTGTTTCATACTTATAACTCTTGTTCTGGTTATGAGAAAGTCCGTATAGCAGATGAATCACATTCTCCTATTGCTGGTAAAGGTTTGGTAATCTTATCTAGTACCTTGTCCCTTAAATCTGTTCTCCATGTACCTAAACTTGTAATCTCCTATCTGTTAGCAAATTGTCTAAAGATTCTAACTACCGGGTTACTTTCTTTGACTCTCATTGTGTGTTTCAAGACCAGAGTTCGAGGAGGATGATTGGCAGTGCTAGGATGATAGATGGTGTCTACTATTTTGATGATGAAGATTCCAATGGTAAAAAAATCTCAGGGCTTGAGTAGTATCAGTTCTCTTTCTATCACGGATCAAATTATGCTTTGGCACTATAGGTTAGGACATCCTAGTTTTTTGTATTTGAAAAGACTTTTTCATATGTTATTCCGAGGATTGGATTGTTCAACATTTCATTGTGAAAGTTGCATTTTGTCAAAAAGTCAAAAGTTGCGTTTTGTCAAAAAGTCATAAATCCTGTTATCCCTCACAACCTTATAAACCTTCAAAACCATTTTATCTTATCCATAGTGATGTTTGGGGTCCTTCGCGAATTAGCACGGTTTTGGGAAAAAAATGGTTTGTGACATTTATTGATGATCATACTCGTCTGTGTTGGGTTTACTTGATGAGTGAAAAATCAGAAGTTGAAACTTTATTTAAAAAATTTTATACAATGATTAAAAACCAATTTCAATAAAAATTGGCATCCTTCACACTGATAATGACACTGAATATTTTAATGAGATTCTTGGTGATTTTTTAAAACACAAGGGTATTCAACATCAATCTACTTGTGTCGATACTCCTCAACAAAACGGGATTGCTGAAAGGAAAAACAAACATTTACTAGAAGTGTCTCGTGCCATTATGTTTTCTCAAAATGTTCCCAAATTTCTTTGGGGGGAAGTTGTTTTAAAAGCATCCTATTTGATAAATAGGATGCCTACTCGGGTTCTTAACTATAGTACACCCCTTAAGTGCTTTAAAAAAATTCCTGAAGCCCGGATCTATTCAGATTTACCACTAAGAGTTTTTTGGTGCACTGCTTATGTCCATTTACCTACTAGGTGGCGGTCCAAACTAGATCCCAAGGCGGAAAAATGTGTCTTTATAGGCTATGCCCCAAACAAATAAGGGTACAAATGTTTTAATCCTAGAACCCGAAAAATCTTTGTCACTATGGATGTCTCCTTCCTTGAACATCAACCTTATTTTCAGGGAAATTTTCTTCAGGGGGAGAAATTTTTGGAAAGTTAATCTCACTCCCTTGCCTAAAACCGTAGATTCCCCTGAAAATCTCAAAAACTAGTTGTTCCTAATATTATAGAGCTAGAAAATGTTGAAAATTCGACATGAGGAGAAATACTACTAGATGATCCTAAAGGACAGGAACCTGAGTCTAGAGTTTACACAATGAGGAAGAATCTTTAAAATGGTCGAGAGCCTACTGTTCCCAAGGTACAAAATCAATTAGACATCCCGAGTGATGAGTCTGTAGACATGCAATGTACTCTAAATCCTCTACTATCCAATGTTGTTCATGTTCTTGAAACTTTCTATGATCTTGACATTCCCATAGCACTTAGAAAAGGTACCCGGTCTTGTACTAGCCATCCTATTGCAAAATCTCTCATATGATAAACTATCTCAGAGTCATAGGGCATTTACATCAAAAATCTCTAATCAGTTTGTTCTGAGAAACTTTGAGGAAGCACTTGATGATCCAAAATGGAAATCGACAGTAATGGAGGAGATGCGTGCTCTAGTGAAAAATGGGACATGGGAAAAATGGGACATGGGAAGTTGTAGAGTTACCCAAAGACAAAAGAACAATTGGTTGTAAATGGGTGTTTACGGTGAAGTACAAGGCTGATGGAAGTGTAGAAAGATACAAAGCGAGACTTGTTGCTAAAGGATTTACTCAAACCTATGGTATTGATTATCAAGAGACTTTTTGCCCGGTAGCTAAAATTAACTCTATTCAAGTTTTGTTGTCTGTTGCAGTTAATTTCAACTGGACCTTACATCAACTGGATGTGAAGAATGCATTTTGAATAGTGATTTAGAAGAAGTGTTTGTGTCCACCACCAAGTTTTGAAAAAATTGTTGGCCAAAATAGAGTGTGTAAGCTCAAGAAGTCTTTATATGGCCTGAAACAATCTTCACGGGCATGGTTTGGAAGGTTTGGGAAGGCAGTAAAAAGCTATGGCTTTCACCAAAGTCAAGCAGATCACACTCTATTTTATAAGCATTCTGAGATGGGAAAAATGCAATTCTAATTGTCTATGTAGATGATATAATCTTAACAAGTGATGACTATGAAGAACTTGCAAGGTTGAAAAGGAAACTAGCAGAGGAGTTTGAAATTAAAGACCTGGGAGCATTGAAATATTTTCTTAGAATGGAATTTGCAAGATCAAAAGAAGGAATATTTGTGAATCAGATGAAGTATATCCTTGATTTACTTGGAGAAACCGGGCTATTGGGATGCAAGGTAGTCGAAACTCCAATTGAGGCTAACCTAAAACTCGATCCGCTAAGGATGAAGATGTGATTGATAGGGAAAATTTCAGCGACTGGTGGATGGACTGATATATCTATCACACACTTATCCTGACATAGCCTTTGTTGTAAGCATGATAAGTCAATTTATGCACTCGCCAGGTCAAGAGCACTTTGAAGTTGTCTACAGAATACTAAGGTATCTGAAGGGGACATCTAGGAGAGGCTTGATGTTTAAAAAACGTGATAATGTACAGGTTGAAATCTACACAGATTTTGATTGGGCAAGTAGCATTTTTGATAGAAGATCGACATCAGGATACTGTACTTTTGTTGGGGGAAACCTAGTCACCTGGCGGAGTAAGAAACAGAATGTAGTAGCTCGAAGTAGTGCTGAAGCTGAGTTTAGGTCTCTCGCACATGGGATTTGTGAAGTAATGTGGATCAAGAGGTTATTAGAAGATCTAAAGATTCTTGTGTCACTTCCTATGAAAGTCTATTGTGACAACAAGGCTGCCATGTCGATTGCACACAACCCTGTTCAACACGACAGAACCAAGCACATCGAAGTGGATAGACATTTTATCAAAGAGAAGCTTGAAAGTGGCCTAATCTGTGTTCCTTACATACCATCCAATCAACGCATACCGATATACTCACTAAGGGACTACAGAAAAAACAATTTGATCACCTAGTAAGCAAGCTAGCTATGGAAGACATTTACAAGCCAGCTTGAAGGGGAGTGTTGAGAAGGAGAAATCAGTGACAGCAGGATCAAGGGGCTGCTAATTAGGAGGAAATCTGTTTCTAACAGATTGGGAGAGAAATTAGAGGGGATTTAGTCAAAGCAAGGGGCTGCTAATTAGGAGGAAATCTGTTTCTAACAGATTGGGAGAGAAATTAGAGGGGATTTAGTCAAAGGAAATAAATTAGGAGATTTGATTTGTATAGAATTCTTTCTTAGTATAGACACTTTTGTATTCTTATTTATATGCAATCTAAACAGAAGAAATAAACACGGCAGAATATTTTTCCACATGAACGTTTATTATACATTTCACGTTCACTTCCTGAAACTCGTGGGACGGGTTCATTTCAGTCCATATCCAATTCAGACTATGACTTTAAATTTTGCGTATCTTGTTCAAAAATGAGTGATATTCCAATTTATAATCCACACAATAAAAGAAATATTAAAATGTCATGGGAATTTTAATTCTCATAACATGTGAATGAAAAAAGGTATTGATCTTATGAAACTATCGTGGAAATTATATATTAAAATGTTCGATACCATGCATTTTACAAACTTGCAGTGTCCTGTACCCGTGCCTTCACCCATACCACATCTATGCAACTTAATGGGAGAATATGCTAATAGCTAAAGATTGCTATAATTAATGGCATCACCTCAGACACCACAGATAACATACCAATGCATAAAGTAATGTCTGCGATCTGCTTCAAGAGATGACCTTCTTCAACTTAAAACTTAGGGTTTTTACATGAAAACCACCTTAATTTTACTCTAAATTGCAACTTACCACCTTTATTTACTATTTTTTATGAAAATCACCTACATTTGCTTACATCTTCTCAATGTCACACCTTTGCCACTATTTCCATTCTCATTTTACCCCTCTTCTCTCTCCTCCTCCTCCTCCTCCTCCTCCTCCATTCTCACCTCCCTCACCTCCTTCCTCTCCTCCTCCTCCTCCATTCTCACCTCCCTCACCTCCTTCCTCTCCTCCTCCTCCTCCATTCTCACCTCCCTCACCTCCTTCCTCTCCTCCTCCTCCTCCATTCTCACCTCCCTCACCTCCTTCCTCTCCTCCTCCTCCTCCATTCTCACCTCCCTCACCTCCTTCCTCTCCTCCTCCTCCTCCATTCTCACCTCCCTCACCTCCTTCCTCTCCTCCTCCTCCTCCATTCTCACCTCCCTCACCTCCTTCCTCTCCTCCTCCTCCTCCATTCTCACCTCCCTCACCTCCTTCCTCTCCTCCTCCTCCTCCTCCATTCTCACCTCCCTCACCTCCTTCCTCTCCTCCTCCTCCTCCTCCATTCTCACCTCCCTCACCTCCTTCCTCTCCTCCTCCTCCTCCTCCTCCATTCTCACCTCCCTCACCTCCTTCCTCCTCCTCCTCCTCCATTCTCACCTCCCTCACCTCCTTCCTCCTCCTCCTCCTCCATTCTCACCTCCCTCACCTCCTTCCTCTCCTCCTCCTCCTCCTCCTCCTCCTCCTCCTCCTCCTCCTCCTCCTCCTCCTCCTCCTCCTCCTCCTCCTCCTCCTCCTCCTCCTCCTCCTCCTCCTCCTCCTCCTCCTCCTCCTCCTCCTCCTCCTCCTCCTCCTCCTCCTCCTCCTCCTCCTCCTCCTCCTCCTCCTCCTCCTCCTCCTCCTCCTCCTCCTCCTCCTCCTCCTCCTCCTCCTCCTCCTCCTCCTCCTCCTCCTCCTCCTCCTCCTCCTCCTCCTCCTCCTCCTCCTCCTCCTCCTCCTCCTCCTCCTCCTCCTCCTCCTCCTCCTCCTCCTCCTCCTCCTCCTCCTCCTCCTCCTCCTCCTCCTCCTCCTCCTCCTCCTCCTCCTCCTCCTCCTCCTCCTCCTCCTCCTCCTCCTCCTCCTCCTCCTCCTCCTCCTCCTCCTCCTCCTCCTCCTCCTCCTCCTCCTCCTCCTCCTCCTCCTCCTCCTCCTCCTCCTCCTCCTCCTCCTCCTCCTCCTCCTCCTCCTCCTCCTCCTCCTCCTCCTCCTCCTCCTCCTCCTCCTCCTCCTCCTCCTCCTCCTCCTCCTCCTCCTCCTCCTCCTCCTCCTCCTCCTCCTCCTCCTCCTCCTCCTCCTCCTCCTCCTCCTCCTCCTCCTCCTCCTCCTCCTCCTCCTCCTCCTCCTCCTCCTCCTCCTCCTCCTCCTCCTCCTCCTCCTCCTCCTCCTCCTCCTCCTCCTCCTCCTCCTCCTCCTCCTCCTCCTCCTCCTCCTCCTCCTCCTCCTCCTCCTCCTCCTCCTCCTCCTCCTCCTCCTCCTCCTCCTCCTCCTCCTCCTCCTCCTCCTCCTCCTCCTCCTCCTCCTCCTCCTCCTCCTCCTCCTCCTCCTCCTCCTCCTCCTCCTCCTCCTCCTCCTCCTCCTCCTCCTCCTCCTCCTCCTCCTCCTCCTCCTCCTCCTCCTCCTCCTCCTCCTCCTCCTCCTCCTCCTCCTCCTCCTCCTCCTCCTCCTCCTCCTCCTCCTCCTCCTCCTCCTCCTCCTCCTCCTCCTCCTCCTCCTCCTCCTCCTCCTCCTCCTCCTCCTCCTCCTCCTCCTCCTCCTCCTCCTCCTCCTCCTCCTCCTCCTCCTCCTCCTCCTCCTCCTCCTCCTCCTCCTCCTCCTCCTCCTCCTCCTCCTCCTCCTCCTCCTCCTCCTCCTCCTCCTCCTCCTCCTCCTCCTCCTCCTCCTCCTCCTCCTCCTCCTCCTCCTCCTCCTCCTCCTCCTCCTCCTCCTCCTCCTCCTCCTCCTCCTCCTCCTCCTCCTCCTCCTCCTCCTCCTCCTCCTCCTCCTCCTCCTCCTCCTCCTCCTCCTCCTCCTCCTCCTCCTCCTCCTCCTCCTCCTCCTCCTCCTCCTCCTCCTCCTCCTCCTCCTCCTCCTCCTCCTCCTCCTCCTCCTCCTCCTCCTCCTCCTCCTCCTCCTCCTCCTCCTCCTCCTCCTCCTCCTCCTCCTCCTCCTCCTCCTCCTCCTCCTCCTCCTCCTCCTCCTCCTCCTCCTCCTCCTCCTCCTCCATTCTAATGTAGTAGTCAAGTAGTGCCGCGAAGTTTAGGTCTCGCATGGACGGAAGTAATGTGGATCAAGAGGTTATTAGAAGATCTAAAGATTCTTGTGTCACTTCCTATGAAAGTCTATTGTGACAACAAGGCTGCCATGTCGATTGCACACAACCCTGTTCAACACGACAGAACCAAGCACATCGAAGTGGATAGACATTTTATCAAAGAGAAGCTTGAAAGTCGCCTAATCTGTGTTCCTTACATACCATCCACCGAACAGACAGCTGATATACTCACTAAGGGACTATAGAAAAAATAGTTTGATCACCTAGTAAGCAAGCTAGCTATGGAAGACATTTACAAGCCAGCTTGAAGGGGAGTGTTGAGAAGGAGAAATCAGTGACAGCCGGATCAAGGGGCTGCTAATTAGGAGGAAATCTGTTTCTAACAGATTGGGAGAGAAAATAGAGGAGATTTAGTTAAAGGAAATAAATTAGGAGATTTGATTTGTATAGAATTCTTTCTTAGTATAGACACTTTTGTATTCCTATTTATATGTAATCTAAACAGAAGAAATAAACACGGCAGAATATTTTTCCACATGAACGTTTATCATACATTTCACGTTCACTTCCTGAAACTCATGGGACGGGTTCATTTCATCCATATCCAATTCGGACTATGACTTTAAATTTTATTATCTTGTTCAAAAATGTGTGATATTCCAATTTATAATCCACACAATAAAAGAAATATTAAAATGTCATGGGAATTTTAATTCTCATAACATGTGAATGAAAAAAGGTATTGATCTTATGAAAATATCATGAAAATTATATATTAAAATGTTCGATACCATGCATTTTACAAACTTGCAGTGTCCTGTACCCGTGCCTTCACCCATACCACATCTATGCAACTTAATGGGAGAATATGCTAATAGCTAAAGATTGCTATAATTAATGGCATCACCTCAGACACCACAGATAACATACCAATGCATAAAGTAATGTCTGCGATCTGCTTCAAGAGATGACCTTCTTCAACTTAAAACTTAGGGTTTTTACATGAAACCATTCTTCCTTTATTTACTATTTTATAAATCCACCTTCCATCTTCCTCCATCCACCACTATTGATCCACCCCCCTTCTCCTTCCTCCTCCTCCTCCTCCTCCTCCTCCTCCTCCTCCTCCTCCTCCTCCTCCTCCTCCTCCTCCTCCTCCTCCTCCTCCTCCTCCTCCTCCTCCTCCTCCTCCTCCTCCTCCTCCTCCTCCTCCTCCTCCTCCTCCTCCCTCCTCCTCCTCCTCCATTCCTCCTCCTCCTCCTCCTCCTCCTCCTCCTCCTCCATTCTCACCTCCCTCACCTCCTTCCTCTCCTCCTCCTCCTCCTCCTCCTCCTCCTCCTCCTCTCCTTTTGTTCTCTTGAATTAGACTGAGGGTATAATAGTAACTTTAGATTATTATTTTTAAGCATAAAATATTAAGAGTGTGACATTGAAAAAATGTGAGCAAATGTAGGTCGTTTTCATCAAAAATAAAAAATAAGGTGGTAAGTTACAATTTGAAGTAAAAATTAAGGTGGTTTTCATGTAATAACCGTAAAGCTTAAGCATGGAAGCCAATATTTATGCTCCTAGTTATAAATTAAAGGTAAGAAGACAAAAAAAAAAGAAAAAGAAAAAGAAAAAGAAAGGGAACAATAGGAATTAAGCCAAGAAGTAATGGCCAAAATAGGGGAAATGAATATATATTTTTAAGAAGGTAGAAAATAGAAAATATTGGGGCCAAGTAAGAAAGAAGAAGATAGAGAGAGAAGAAAATTTGATACCTTTAATAAGAAGACTTGTGGCTGTGGTAATATCAGCAAGGGGAAATGGCGAGGAGCATAGGCTTTTAAAGGAATGTTGTGGCCGTGTGGGTTATCAGATCAGTAATAAAGTAGTAGTAGTAATAATAATAATAATAACAATAATAATTTTATTATTATTATAATGTAATAAATAAGGTAAAGTATATGATATGTTATCCGAGCTCCACACGTATACCTGTTGTTCAACAAAATGAACATAAAACAATATAACAAAAGTCATCTTCTGAGATGATGTGGCTCTAATTTATCACAAGAATATGGTATAACGGACCTGTCAAGTTACATATCTTAGGAGAGGCAAAAATTTTAAACAATTAAAAGACAAAGGGGGAACATGTCTTATATACACAAATGCTTATAACAATAAGGTAATTGAATGAAACTTGGATTCTTGGAAGTTAAAATTGACAGGAAAATAGTGGAAGCAATCATCATCTAAAGAGAAAGGGGGAAACATGTCTTAAAGGAGTTCAAGTCTCACCAGTTGATGACAGTTACAACAAGAGAAGTACTTAGAGTATGGGCAGATTGCAGTATATCCAAAAAAAGATTAAGGATTTTATTTGCTTCATATGCCAACATGGTTGGGTTTAATGCTGGATGACCATGAGCTAACCACGATATGCTGAAATTAAATCCCTTTCCTGCAAGGGATGTGCAGATACAAATCTTAGATCAACCAAAAATTGCATTAATCATAAGCAACTAGAGTATAAATCCTGAAAAGTGTGTAACATACCTTCTTCCCCATTATTTACATCAGATGTGAACAATAGAAAACAATTTTCTAGAAATTTTGCTGCCAGCACCTTTGATCCAGTAGAACGAGGCTACAGAAGAAGTTTCAGAAACGAGGTCAGATTAGATAATGTTGGCCTCAAAAATATAACAAATTTTTACCAGTTCCTTCAAACTACTAGCTGTGCTTGCAAAACTTACTGGTACAAGATACTATAACAACTCTTAAAAGAAATTGCCAAAAATAAAGAGAGAATAACAAGTACGGGAAAGTATAGGACATTCAATGGAACAAAACTAGAAAATATATCACATCTGCATCACTCCTACAACCTTAATGAGCAGATTTTGGATAACCCTTTCCCTCTATCCCATTTTTGACAAATATGTCCCATCTCCCATTTGTCATCTTGTACAAGCATTAAGTGCATCACTGATCTTTGTATATCATAGGAGTTTTGGTAACTCATTGAACAGAAGTTATTGTAACTCCATTTGGATCTAGAAAAAGCTTAACAAAAGTATAGAAAAGAATATGCCTCTGTATAGCTTATACTTCAAGCAAACAAACTGTACATTAGATTATAACCCATTTGTTAATTACCAACAAATGAACAAACAGAAGAACAGGCAAAAGGACAAATCCATTCAGAATGTTAAGAAGAAAGACAAACGGCCTCAAAAGCCAAAACCTACCTCCAATATACTCCTAACTGCATCCTTGAACCGTAACATCCAGGACCACATTTCTTCCAACCATCCCTCGACCTTATTAGAATTGCGGAGCTACATCAGAAAAATTAAAAGAAACTTATTAATCACACAAATTCCCAAACTAGTACCAAGATCCAAATTGACAACCAGGTTGCTAAAATTCAAAGAAGAATGATCCTTAAAATAGCAAGGCTTGATTAAAAAAATTTAGAAATCTTAAACAGACTGAAACAATGCCCGCCTTTATCCCAACTTTGAGGAAACTGCATAAATCTTTTGAATCTAGCAAACTACTTGTATTTTATATTTTAAGAGAGAATAAGATAGAACAAGGAAGGTTAAACATGGAGAGGCCTTCGTATCACACATTACACACTAAGTCTTATCACTTTCCAAAGAACTAAGAAATTTGCACCAAGAAAAAAAGTCAGCTTTGGAGGGTTCATAAGGTTGTGTCTCAGACACAAAAAATGTAACATGATTCCTTGAAGAATGCTGCTTTAACATAATTATCTCCCAAACATGTGACAGGCATCGAAGGACTTGTATGAGATATACAATATTTGAATATAATCTTCTAGTTTTAGATTAGAATCTGTAAGTGTTAAAAGAAAATGTTAATTTATCTTTCTTTCTAGACTTGAAGAATCATGACTTGTTATCAACAAATCATCCAATCACCATGTGTGACAGACTGACAGTACATAGACCAATGTATGTGCATGTGTATGTGTATGTGAGTCTATGTCTTTCTCCCATTATCCCTATTTCCTAGTTTTGAGGACATTTCATGTTGATTTGTCCATGTGGTATAGTATCCATCTCTGTGTTTCTGGATATAGGATAAGAATTGAAGATTCTTAAAAGAAAGGTCATTGCAGAATCATAATTAGCTACCCTAAATCTGTTTTTTCTCATTATTATTGCTAATATTGATCCTCAATATGTTACCTTCGTACTTCTGTTTAAAGTCGTACCTGTACCCAAGACGTACCCATACCTCTACAAGCACCGACACTTCCGTAGGCAGTTCTTGAATATACATTTACATTTATTCAGGCATGTAGTCAATTATATAAAACATGTTTTAATTAACAACACTCATCATAAACTTCTTGGACGTATATCCTATTCTTCTCATCACATGTTAAGGAAAAACAATATAGACTCATGTAAATTTTAATCTACACGTGTGTGTGTGCATATATATATGTGTGTGTGTACACACATACATATATGTATTATATATATTAAAAAACATATATACTAATATACATATACATACACACACACACATATATATATATATATATATATATATATATATATATATATATATATATATATATGTGTGTGTGTATGTATGTATGTATGTATATGTACACACACACACACACATATACATATACATACATACATACATATATATGTATGTATGTGTGTGTGTGTGTATGTATGTATGTGTGTGTGTGTATGTGTACATACATACATACATATGTATGTATATATATACATACATACATATATATATATATATATATATATATATATGTGTGTGTGTACACACACACACACACACATATATATATATATAGAGCAATGCTCCTATGAACTTAAGTTCATAATGAATAGTGGTGCACCAACTTTTCTAACCACTCATCTTGCTTTGGGATCCGTGAAAGATATAAAGCCCACTTTGAGATTTGTGCTTCACAAATCTCAAGACAAGATAGTGGATGAAAAGTTGGTGCACCACTATTCATTATGAACTTAAGTTCACCTATATATATATATATATATATATATATATATATATATATATATATATATATATATATATATATATGTCCACACACCCTATCTTTTACAAGTTTGCCATGTCTCATACCAGTACCCGTACCGGTACATGTGTCCAAGCAGCATATTCCTCATTGTACTCACTAATGGCACTTGGTTCAATAATCCTTATCATTCCCTGCTAGAGTTGCTTATCAATTTTACTGATAATACTGAGAAGACATACGCATCTGGTACATAGACTAGATAGCTTCCAGGCAGCACCATTCAGTATTTCAGAAAGGCGAAATAAGATGTTTCATGTGGCAACAGGTTCTAACAATCTAACATTTCAGAGGTTAGCACTAACAATTGGTGTAAGCTTTAAGGACAACTCAAAATGGCAATAGGAATTAACCTACCAGAACTTATAACTATTATAAGAATAACTTTCATGCTTTTCTTCATCAAGATCTTGTTTCAACCAGTAGTATATGAAATTCTCCTATCTGTTCCTCCCTTCTGACTAAAGCCAATTCAAATAGAAGATTCTGAAATGTTTGAGATTGTTGTTTGCCACACAAGAATTTAGTTGGCACTTGGCAATTAAAAGAATCTGGGTAATGATTATCATCATAAGGTCTTTGACAACTGAACCAAACTGCCTTCTTCTAGGTTATTACTATTTGTTGTCACTTGTCAGTGATATTTTGATTGTTATTCATTGCCATCAATATCATATCAAGGTTTATTGCTGGTCTTCACTATGACTTATTGAATAAGCTCTTTCCATGATCATGATATAAAACAATATGGAGAGCAAAATTTAGCAGGGACAGATGATAAAAGTTCTATTAAAGGGTCTCTCTCAACTGATGAAGCTGCTACCTCATAGAATCACAAATCCATTGCTCAGTTCATTCTTCTCAAAGCAGCATTTCAAACACAATCATTTCAAACACAACAGCAGGAAAAAATAGATTCTCTCCAAACCAAATGTACAAAGCTTACACATAGAACAAAATAAATTAATCCATTAATGAGTATTTGTTCTACAAAAAGCACCTGTAGTGCCATCTCTGTTAAGACAGCGCAAAATAAACTTGTTCCAGTAGTAACTGACTGCCTAACAACAACAGGATCATCATGTTTTAAAAAGGACAGCAAGTTTGGCATCAATAAAGACAATTCTTCCATCGCATTCGAACCAATCTCCTTCAATATACTGACAAAAAAAGACAATAGTGAGTTGAGTTCAAAAACAAAAAGTACAACATTGATAAATATATAGATTATGAACTACAATTAATGCAGGAAACAGAACTATTGATTGGAAATGCCCGGATCATTATGTGATTGTCTAGTTGTGAAAGATCTACAGCTGAAAATTGGAGTAAGCACTTGGAAGTAATACAAGACTATATGGGCCTTAAAAAGCTTTGATTTTGTACACAATGATGCTTAGAACTCTATTTCTATGATACCTTATAAGACTTAGAACAAGTGCATCGTGCAATTAGGTCCCAGTTGATCAAATGACTGTCCACAAGGTCCATTCATAGCTAAATTTTGACTGAAGAATTCAAGTTTACTTCAATCTGAAATCTAGAGATACCTGGAAAGCTTGCACATCAGATGCAGGATACTACTTACTTCAATATTGGTTACTTAGAAGAGATTAAAAAGACTTAAATTGCAGAATCAACCATAGCTACAAACTTTGAAATAAGAATAACATCCAGAAAATAGCAGGCTCCCCAAATAACCAGGCTCCTCGAGTGTGAATGCTAATGAATCATTTCACAACATACTTTTGCTCTCTACATAACTGAGTGCCCACAGAACTTTGTAATTGCAACCTTTGTGGTGTTTTTCTTTTTTCTTTTTTTTTCCCCCAACTAGGAAAATCACTAGTAAAAAATATGACTAGGATTTTAATTTCAATGAAGAAATAAGAGATGAAAATCTACATAAGTTTTAATTGTTAATATTAGCCTGACTAGGTAAACGTTATGTGGTAGGGAAAGAGATTATGCTTTTTTCTGTAAAAATAACATGCTCAGATTTACACAGAAAACTAGGGTTTAAACATCCAAGCAATCACAAAAACGAAACCCTTGTAAGATAGACAGCTTCAGGTTTGTACAGGTATTCCATAGTTGTCAAAGGGATAGGAGTTCCTTAATTATATTCCCATTAAAAAGAGCACTGAATCCCTCCTTCCATCCCAAGAATACCAACAGTCCATGAAAAGACACCATTGAAGCGCAAAAGATACACGAGTTGAACTTGAATGAAACCTTTTTCTAGCACCTTCTGCTTGGATTAATTTTGACTTTAAACTTCTTGAGAATTATATCTAGTGTTCTATGATCAATTTCACGGGCTGTGTCTTTAGATATAAGTTGACTTTTATGCTAATATTAGGCCTCTCATCAACTTCTGAGCAGGTCAAGCTTTAATCTGCCTGAGTTTGAAATCGTATTAAAACACAGGTGAACACAGTTACTACCTACTCAGCTTAGCTCGAACCTTAGTAGCATTATTGATAGATTTTGTAATATGCACAGCAGTTAACTATATTGTTTCTTTATCTTGGTCGACAATGGCAATAAGATTAGAGATTGGATACTTTAATAAAAACAGGTGAACATCAGAAAGTGTCAAATTAAACGAGCCAAAGGAATTGAAAAGCTCAAGATAGATTTTAACAAAAATGAGCATCTAATCTAGAACTCAAGATAACTTCATCCAGTCAAGGGCCTTTTCTGTCTTGTAGCATTTACTATTTGGTATATGTTATGTATTATGCACACTAGTTAACTGTATTGCTTTCTTTATTTTGGTCAACAATAGCAGCGAGATTAAAGATTGATGTTTTGGATAAAACCGCAAACATCAAAAGGTGTCATTACACGAGCCAAAGGAATTGAAAAGCTCAAGATAAATCTGAAAAAAGCAGAGTGCCTAATCTTGAACAAGCTCAAGATAACTTGTTCCAGTCAAGGGCCGCTTCTGTCAAAACAGATAGCTTAAAAAAATGTAGGCTTTTCTATATCATAGGCTCATAGCCTTAAGAAATTAGAACTTTTTAATTTTTTTCTTCTTCTAATCTACTTCGAATTCCTTTGCAGACAAAGAGAAGGGAATTCCTTTGCAGTTACAGCAATGATAGAGATTTAGATTCTTGTTGTCACCAAATAATCTTAAACATTTATAGAGAGAGAGAATAACGGGTATGCTTGGTACCAAGCAAAAAATTGGTGCTTGGTAGTGACATTGATGCTTCTCATCCACTCATTTAAAGGTGCACATTTGAAAATGGTCCTCACTTGATTACCCACTCATTAAATGAGTGGATGAGAAGTGGTCACATCACTACCAAGCACCAAGTTTGTGTTTGGTACCAAGTATACTCGTTTTTCATGTGTGTGTGATATATGAGGAATATGGGTATATGCTTGCCACCAAGCACCAAGCTTGGTGCTTGGTGCTTGGTGGTGAGGTAGAGGAATCTCAACGATATATGTGAGTGAGATTAGCTGGATGGAAAGTACATCCTCATGTGTAATGTACTTTCCATCCAACAAACTTGGTGCTAAGTAATGAGTTGGATGCATCTCAACCTCACATATATGGTTGTAAAATACAAAGAGAAAAGGTGTCACATGGGGATGTACTTTCCATCCAACTAATCTCACTCACATATATATGGTTGAGATTCCTCCAACTCAGTACCAAGCACCACACTTGGTGCTTGGTACCAAGCATGTACACATGCGCGCGCACACAAAGTAATTCACTAAGCTAAGGTTTTAAACTTAAGTCACAATAACTTAACCTCTAAAAGAGCATCTCAATAAATTGTGCCTTGAATATCAACAAGATTCTATAGTGGCCACAGAATTTGACCTTCCTTTTCCCTAGAAACCCAGAACAAACTAGCTCACGACAAATGCCAGACTTCAAATATTGTCATAACAACAATAACTATAATCTCTTTGAGCGAACTTGCCGCTGACTGTAAGTAGAACTGTTAACAAACTTGCAGGGGGAAAAAAACTGCTCTTTAGGTTTTCTAAATGCATCCTCGTAATCTCTAAATCTATTCTCTAAACCAGTAACCAATCCAAATCAACTAGAAAAGCAAACAAGGAAACTAGAGGTTATCACCTCACCCTAAATCCCCTGAAGTTCCATTGAAGCCTCCAATTCTTTCTTCAATCACCATTAAATTTCCGCAGAATTGTACAGGTGAGCACAGGATTTGAACTCTCTTTTCCCCCCAAAAACCCAGAACGAACTAGCTCCAACAAATGCTAATACTTAAAATTATGTCATAATCACAGTAACTACAAGCTTTTCAATCGTTCCTACAGAACAAAGAACTGATCTTTACGTTCGTTGATTTAATGACTCCATACCAAGAAACCCTAGATGAATTCGCCCAACCAGTAATCAACCAAATCAACTACAAAAAACAAAGAAATAAAGAAATTAGAAGTTGGCATCTCACCCTAAAGCCCTCGAAGTTCCATCGAAGCCCCCAATTCTATCTTCAATCTCCATGAGATCGTTCAGAGAAGAAAACCTCGGTAAACTAAATTCTGCAACCAAATAAGAAATCAGTTTGAAATAAAAATCGCAAGAATTGAGAGTAACCCTAACCCTAATCCAAAACCCAAAGAAGAAAGGAAAAAAAACCCTAATGCTGACCTTTGAAGTTGATGGAGTGATCGATGCCCGAGGTGGCCGCCGCTTAAAACCAGAGGAAAAAAAAATGAATAGAAATTATCGAATTTGGTTAAATTTGGGAATGAGAATGAGAGGGCGTGGTTTTGTGGAGGTAATTATAGTTCTAGGGATTTAGCCGGGAAAAGTGGACCCGACCCGAAACTGTATCGGTATAATGGGTGGATACTGGATCCAAAAGAATCCGAACCCGCTATGGAAAATATGGGAAATTTATATCGAGAGCACCTCCATGTAAAATCATATCATCAATACTAATTACGTAAAAGAAGCCCCCTTTTATTTTCTGTGAGCTCTATCTTCAGAATTCTGAAAATACTCTTGTATTTATAGAAAAAGAAAATGCCCTTTTCAAACTAGAGAAAAATCAATAGTGATGCCCTAAACTTGGAAAACTTTAAAATAAAAAAAATAATAAATGTGTGTTCCCTATATTTCGGCTACAACACTTCTCCAGATTCCATGTCATGCATGTTTTGCGTGTACTAGAATACTTGTAGAGAATAAAGAGAACATTATATACGAACCATTACTAATTTTAAAGTTGGTGATTGCATTGATACAATATTCTGATTGTTCTAATGTTTTAACTATTTCCACTATTATTTTGATTGTTTGCATTGACCTGTTATCATTGATATTGTAACTGTTTTCACCGATAATATAGACTTTTCTTTTCACTGATATTGCACTCTATTTTGCACTGACATCATGCTTTATTTTACACTGATATTAGCCTTTATTTGCATAAATAGTATGCACTATTTGCAATGAAACTAGAATGCATTTGTATTGACAAAGATGATGATGATGGTTATCCTTCATACTATTGCTTCCACCTTGTTTTGTTTTTAAGCAGCATTTTAAGAATTTATCTCATACAAACGATGCAGTTGTTGTTGGAATGAAACCGACAACATCAACAAATGAAGAGAAAAACAAAGAAAAGTGAAGAAAAAAGGCGGAAACTGTGTTCCAGAAGGTGGAGTTCTTTAAGTCGACGTTGCACATTGAGCGGTCTCTTGGGTGATTTGATGACAATGTTTGAAAAAATGATCTGATACAAGTCACCAGGAGTTTTCTTTGTTCATTTTCTTTTTTTATTTAAGAAAAAAAATTAGCTGAGGTGAGATAGGTGAAATTTTTTGGATCATTTGTGTTGGACAAGTGTTGGGTCCTACTTATATGATTTTCTTCCATCATGCGAGGAGAGTTTACCAAGGGAAGCGTGAATAGTTTGTATTGAGAGAGAAAACATCTCTAAAAGAATATTTATTTTCTTTATAATACTAAGTGGTTATATAGATGAATTGCAATAAGATTTCATGAGCTGCTATTAATTTCCATATAAATAAAATTTTTAACACTAAAGAAGAGAGGGGAAAAATCATATAGAAGCACCATGAAGATCATATGTATATAACAATAAAGGACACATGTATTTTACTATATATTTGAATATCAGTACAAACAACTAAAAATCGTTATGGAAAAATACTGAAATATGTACTTGGCCCCTTGAATCATACTGTTTTACCTATCTATTACTTTATTATTATTATTATTATTAAATTTAAAAGCATAACGTTAAAATCGTTGTTCATGCTGCAGTAAATTTGAAATATCAAATCAATATTCGTTCTACAGTAAAATTTCGAAACCTACGGTAACTTCCCCAAAACAATCTTCATGCTACAGTAAAATTTTTAACACTAAAGAAGAGAGGGGAAAAATCATATAGAAGCACCATGAAGATCATATGTATATAACAATAAAGGAGAAATGTATTTTACTATCTATTTGAAAATCAGTACAAACAACTAAAAATCGTTATGGAAAAATACTGAAAAATGTACTTGGCCCCTTGAATCATACTATTTCAGCTAACTACTACTTTATTATTATTATTATTATTAAACTTAAAAGCATAAATTAAAATTGTTGCTCATGCTGCAGTAAATTTGAAACATCAAATCAACATTCGTGCTACAGTAAAATTTCGGAAACCTACGGTAACTTCCCCAAAACAATCTTCATGCTACAGTAACTGTTTAACCTTAAAAGGCAGTTCACTCTACAGTGAATTTGGTGTAATTCGTATCTTATTATTTGGTTGTTTCAAACTTATTTTCATTTTCTAGACATGTAACAAGGTTTTCATTTTCTACTATGTTGCTAACAAGTGGATGTAATGCCAAAAATATCTTAAATATTCTATTTGCTATCTATGGTTTATCTTCAGTTGCAAGATTAAATGCTGGTTTTGAAAATCTGATCTTTTTTTTTTGGTCAATTATCAAATGTGGTTATACCATTTGGTGTTTGTTGTATCTTATTACTTGGTTGTTTCAAACTTGATAGAATAAAAAATGCAACAAAATTAACGACACAAGACCAATCCTCATTAGATGTGGGGAAAAAAATAAACTAAACTAAACTGGTTAACTTTTAACCACAGAACTGATTGCAAATCAGAAAACCGATCATAAATTCCAGAACAGCAACCACACCAAAAGGTTAACAATAAAAGACTGAATAAAATTTCTTTCATAACTGCTGAAAAGCAAAGATCACACCCTGCATTATTACATGACCCCAAATTTCTAAGCCATTTGTATTAGATGTCAAAGAAAAATGCCTAGCAACAAGCCATTAAGTTCAGGAGAAAAATGATGATGAATGTATAATATGCAGCTTATTTACAAGCCAACTAATCATATCATTTTCATGACAGAACAACCAGAAGCTCTTCAAGTAATGGAAAGATTCAGAAATGCAACATTAATCCCCCTATGATAAGCATCATAGGATCGTACAATCTAGCACTTATATATTTTAACTTCAATTTGGTGTAATGTTTCAAAATTTACTTGTAGCTGTTCATGTCCGGAGAACAAAAAAAATGCGAGCAATTTAGAATTTATAACAAAGATCCAGAAGCACAAGTATTTGAACCATCATCCCAAAACACCTTATTTCAGTTTCAAGAAAGAAAGGACACAATTTGTAAATAACAATCTCTCCTTTTTTTTTTTCTTTTTTCGGAGGTAATCAACCATGTCTCATTTAAATGCAAGAAATTAGAACTTTGTTGGCATCACCATCAGGTGGATATGAGCAACACTGCAAAGAAGCATGGAGAGTTCACCTGAAAGAAAACAAGACCCTTTTTAAATAAAAGATTTAATCGTCAGGAGAGAAAAAAACCAAAACCGTTTAAACACTAGAAGCTCGAGAAATTTACATAAGTTAAAAACTCATTGACCATAAGAATATCATTTTTCGATTTCATTAGCAAATACGAAAGTATATGGAAAATAACAGAAAAGATTGAACGGCCACTTACATTATTTTACATGCATCAAGGTTTACATGCACATATGTATGAATATCAGATATATATGCGCAATGATACAATAATCAAATAATATTTAAATGACCTGTTTAAGGTTCATAACTCATTGATGTTCGCGGAAAAAGTCGGGATGATTGTCATTGACTGAATTCGTTACATCTTTATGGGATTACAAACGAGATTCAGAAAAAAGATCGCCTTTTTATAAGGCTTTACAACGAACAATCAAAAAGATTACAACTTTTTCTCCTTTTTAAACAAACGCGGGATCCGTTTATCGGATCCTCGCTATGAAGTGTCTTTGCCTATGCCGGGACTTCTTTCCGTCCGTGGACCACTGCGTAATCCGGATCCGGTGCGAGATCTACACGATCAAGAGGGGTTATTTCTCAATGGAAACAAGAGCCCAAGCAAATGAGATCGACTAAGCGAAATCAAAGCTCTTCTCGAGATCAAAACGAGGTTTAATCTCGAGGAAATGATGTAGACCTGATGTCGAAGTTGATCGCCTGGCCAACAGTCAGATCTTGATCTTCAAAAGCCTCGCCTTTGTCGCCAAAAGTAAGATCTGGATCTTCAAAAGCATCGCCTTTATCGCCAAAAATCAGATCTTGATCCGACAGAGTCTCCTCCTCTCTCCAAAATTCCGGATCTCAACAAATGAGCCCCTACCCCTCTATTTATAGCCTCAAAGCGGATAGCGGGTCGAAACTGGGCCCAAAGCCCACGTGGCCACTTCCAAGTGGTTCGCTTGGCCGGTTACTTGAGAGTGGTTGCCCGCCACCGGCCACTTAGAAGTGGCTCGGTTTTGGCCGAGTCGCCCAAGCGGCTTGTCTTCCGGTCTTTTTCGCCATCTTCCAGTGTTCCGAGTCCCATTCGATTCAGGTTTATCGGTTTTCGCTGATCGGGAGCTTCAAAGTTGGATTTATCCCTTCGCTCACACGCGATTCGTCGCTTTATTAGCTTTATACGCCTTGTCGACTTGCTTTATGCACTTCGTCGACTCGGTTTATTGACTTGGACGCTTCGTCGACTCGCTTTATGTGCTTCGTCGACTCGCTTTATGCGTTGGCGTTGCGGTGACTTGTTGTTGTATCGTCGACGGTTCGCCGTTATGTAGTCGGATGGCTCGCCGATCATCAACTCCTTATCACAAGCTGTGTTCGGGAGGTTATAGGCAATTTTCAGCGCCTACAATTGAAGTTGTCTCAAAAATATAAATAGCAAACATGAGATAGAGAAGCTTTTTTTCGACGTAAACGAATAAAACAAGTTCGCTCTAGCTCCAGTGGAACTCCTTATACCCCGGCTCACGACATGAACCTTTTGTTTTGGAGAGTTGTAACGAAGCCTGAAGCTTGACGCGGTGTTGTGGTCGTGTAAGGATGGATGGGCATACTGGGTTGCCATCGATGGCCGATGTTGGAGAGTGATGGAAACAGGATCGATGTTGATTTGCCATTTGTGGCGGAAACCATGTCGGAGCATTCAGAAGTTACTCATGTAGCAGGGGATATGTTCAAGTTCATCGTGCCTGGGTATTCACGAAGGTAAATTACGCTATAGAGAGTATAGTATATATATTTTTATTTCGTTCCTCTGAATGCTATATATGCAAATGTGAAATTGTGCAACATGAACCTCTATACTTCACAAACTGTTTAAAGGCATTTCTAATATCCAGATAAATAGAGAAAGTCCTCTGTGAGGGAAAAAAAAGTTTGAGAGTTTTCAGAATGGTTACTGAATAATAACTTGTCTTCTTTAACATCTTCATATGCAACTACTTAATTTTGCTTTTAATTGTTCAATGTCGAGTTACGATTTCACCACGAACACAATCTACCCAACAATCTTTGCTCAAAAATATGATAAATCTTTTGATTCCTATGGCTGTAGAAAATAACATAGAATTAGGCTTTGGACCCCTTTTCCTTTTTTTGGCCATTCTTCTTTCCGCTTTTCTTGTGCAATTAAAATTTAACACAATAAACAAGCAAATGATAACAAACCAGAACCAGAACCACAATGTAGTAAGGTCACAAAATGGCTGTTGCAACCAAGGCAAATAAGCAATAACGAGGTCCTATTACTCACAGACAAGAATATTTCATATTCCCCTTCGTCTTCTTTCCATGTGAAGCAAAAATGAGAACGTCGCGATGAACATGTGGATATAAACTAAGAAATAGGACGAGAAATTACTACATTGACGGGATGTTAGTATTGCTCCTACTTAGGGTAAATGGACCAGAAATATTGAGATGGTTTGATAATTTGCAAATGCAACAGAGACCATTAAATACACCAGTTAGAAGGCACGACAAGATAATAGTTAGTGGGGCTAAAAGGACCAAAAATAGAACTTGGTTCGAAGCAATTAAGAATGATTATGGTAAAGTGTAACTTAATGGACGTGATAATCATTAATCAAACTGAACAAAGGAACAAGATTTATGTAGCCGACCACGAAAATTTAGAATAAAGTCATTTTTGTTGTTGTTTGTTGCTTCTTTGTGCATATGAAATTTTTTTTTTCCCTATGAAATTTTCTCGTACACCAACCTAATCCTATTCTTGAACATCCAATTCATAGAATTTTAAATGCTTTCATCTAAATCCCGAAAAAAAACAGCTTCATTCGTCAAGCACTAGATATAGATTACAGATGGAACGATGGAGGATAACCTGTTGTGCTCTTGAACAAAACGCGAGTTCTTAGCATCCTCTTCTGCAAGATTCAGACAAGATTAATCACAGAACAGACCAAAACAAATTACAAAATTACAAAATAAGAATGTTATCGGCGATTGAGATCGAACCAGTGAGGCCGGCGGTGAACTTGGTGATGAGGAGGCCGGTGATGGCGAATCCGGTGAGGAACGGCCAGTTGCGGTTCCATTCTCGCCTGAGGAACACAAGTTTGGGGGGCGACGTGACAGCCGTTACGAGGAAAATTTATGTTATGCTCCCTAGCTTTCTTAAATTTGCATATAAATTTCTTTTTTAGAGTTCACGAATTATTATTAGGATGGGAACTTTCAAATGACTTTTTTTATGAAAAGCTGCAAACTGATCGGATATGATATTTCACATATCAGTATTGGCAATATGAATGCAGTAAAAAAAAAAAAAGAATTTGTGTCTGATGTCAAATATTGAATATGAATCGGTGGGAAAAAATAAATCTAGATACATGCCGGACATGAGATAAATCAATCTTAGATCCACTAATTTGAATATGATGCTATACTTGATTTTCTTTTGCATCTTTAAACCCGGTGAAAAGAAATATTTCTTTACCCAGTTTGAATCTTTAAATTATTAATTTACTCTTTCTCCTATTAGATATTGATGAATACTGACATTGAAAAATCTGATAAAAGTAAATCTAAGGAGGGGTTACTATGACAAAATGGTGTTTGCTTGAGAGTATTTAACTATCAATTTTTTTTAAGTCTTATCTGTTTAGGCCCGTTTGGTTTGATAGAAATATCGAAGTAGTAAATAGATCAAAAATTATTTTCTAAATTTAGAAAGTCGGAGTAGTAAAAATACAATTTTTTAAATTTCACATATATTTTGAAGTAGCGAAATAGTACTTCTCATTTTTCATTCCTGTTTTTGTATGGATAGAGATGAAAGCTTGTTAGAAGTAACTGATAAAGGAAATATTAATTAGAAAATTTATTTATTTCCTAATTAAAACACATTTCACCTATTTCGGACTACTTCGAATCTTGAGGGTTAGAAAAATATTTAGGAAGTAGGGATGACCGTAGCTATCATAACGACTTTTAAGGAAATATTGGAAGTAAGTTTTTGAGAAAAATAAACATGTTTTTTGTTATGACATAGGAGAAGTAGTAACTACTTCATTTACTTTAGCTACTTCATAATTACTTCCGTGCAATTATTGAGTTTTTGAAATAAAACAATCGTATCAAAAGTTTTAGTTAGAAACATATTTTATTAAGTTTAATACTGATTTGTTGATTTTTTTCTATCAATTATTGGTAAATAGTAAAATTAGCAGAAGATAAACAACAACAGAAATAAGGTTTACTACGGAAAAATTGAAAAATGATACTACTAACAAATACATTTTTGTCATACAGTTTCCGTGGACTCGTATCAAATGAATGACATTTATTAGGAAAATCACACCAGTAATGATATTCTCATGCCGATATATTATCCATACATTCTGAATGATTTACACAATATTAGATAGTTGATGCAGCCAACGACTCTTTTATAATTTGCATTATATACTTTTATGAAGACTAAATCTCGCTTTATTGAATTAATAATTTATTATTGTATACTCAAATTTTTAGTTACAAACCATTTACTTGGTTGAGATTTTGGAGACAACTAAAGTAGTGTTCGGTCCAAACCAGTCTAGAAGTCAATAGTTGATACAATATCAAGCAGTTTCAGCTCATTTTGATGCAACATTCTTCAAATTGAGGTCATGTTTCTCCTTTCCTTGAATCGGGTGTAAATAGAAAGAGAAAATATTTCCTAGAAGAAAGGTTATCTCTTCAACCGGCGTTGAGTTCAAATTTATGTGGACCCACTATGATTCCTTAAGAAATGAAATTTATAATGAAAAAAATACCAGTAAGTTTACTTGGCTCTTACGATTCAAATAAACAACTTTTGTGAAAGCATGGACAAAATCGAACAATACTTGTCCAAAAAAACCGAAATTTTTAGTTCACTATAATATATAGTCTTACAGTTGAAATTCTGTGTGAATAACACACTCGAAGTATTTTATACTGAGAAGCATTCACATAGAGGCAAAGCAGGTGCATTTCTTTGAAACCAATTTTTTCACATTCTGCATATCTATATATTTGATTTCTACACAGTATTTTGTTGTTGTTTTAAACTTAAAACTGAGATTCTACCTCAGGTGAGTTCCCACGAAAAACATGTTGTTAAACAAATATGAAGTTATACTGTAAGATTTAGGTTTAAATCAATCTCTATGCCATTAGATTTGATTTTGATATTGTACATGCATACTCTTCGTTTAAAAGATCATGAGAATAGTTAAGTGTAGATAATTCCGAAATAAAGAGATGGTAACTAGGTTTGAGATCGAAAACTCTGCACGTGACTTGATAACCACTGTGGGTTTACTCCAATATATTTATTGTGTTAGCAATGTTCATGCCTCCATCAATGTAGCAATACCTCTTCAATCACCTTCGATCAGATTATACCAATTTTGCGGGTTAAGATTATGTAGCGACTTATTTTTTTATCCTGAAATTTTCAGGGGATAGAGTAAATACATAACTAAGTCGGATCTATTTAGTAGATATTTCTGGTCGTACTTCATCCCCGCAGAATTATTATCGCAAACTTGTTCAAAATGACTAATTATTGATTAGTTGATAATATCACTCTTTTTTTGGGACAATGGCCGTCGTATGATCCACAAACTTATTAGTCATTTTTTTTAAGGAAAAATTATGGGGTTCAAAAGAAACCCCAGTGATGCAGAACGCATGGCGGACATATTCATGGAGAAACGGGACCGACTCAAGCCCAAACGCGGACCCGGTCGAGAAAAAATAGCCATGACGGCTAACGGGACGTAACTTTCAATCCGTAAGTCGGTTTGGATGATTTTTAAAATCGCGTATTTTTTCGAGACGGAGCCAACCAAACCAACCTAGTTCGGGTTGCTCGCCATTCGTTTTGCCAAATTCCTTCCGGATTGAGAGATATCGGCATTTTCGTCAGTTTTTTACTATTTTTAGTAATGTTTTAGAAGTCTGTTTTGATTAGGAAGCAAATCCGGTTTGATTTCAAATTTGACCGAATTACTTCCCTAATCATAGAGAGTCTTTTGAGGGTAGTTTTCCTTATTTCTATTTTTGGTAAAGTTCGGGTCAATTAGAAGTCTTGTTTCTATTTTTAGTAGAGTTTGAGTTATAGTAAGAGTCTTGTTTATTTTCTATTTAAAAAATTTAAACAGAGTCTTATAAACCCTAGAGGCATATCTTTTCATCAATAAAATTTCGTTTATTATATTTTCTTCGTGGATTCAAAGTTCTTCGTGGATTCGGAGATCCACCCTCGGTGGATTCCGAGATTTCAACTTCCGCGCTGCGTCACCCAGCCAGCATCACAACTTTCATTCACATCACATGGTCGTTTACACAGCGTGTAATATGCACCCCAACACCATAAAAGTGCATACACTACAAATAGGGTTTTTTCCTAGAAACCACCATAACAATAGGGCAATTATATAGAAACCATCTTTTATTTTCAATTTGTACAAAAACCACCTTCAAAGTAGGTTTTGTTGCAATTAACCACCTTCTAGTCAAATTTTCACTAAAACCCAAAATAAGCTTAAAAAATTCAAGTTCAAGATATTTGAGTTGTATCCTAACAAGACCTAAACACTACAAAAATGAGTCATGTACATTTAATGCGAGTTTTTAAGGGTAATTTTTGTTTTTTAAGTGCATATTTTGACTGGGATGTGGTGGATGCAACAAAAACCAACTTTAAAGTTGATTTATGTATAAATTGAAAATGAAAGATGTTTTCGATATAATTACCCTATTTTTAAGGTGATTTCTAGGAAAAACCCCTACAAATATATTAGTTAAAAACAACAGCACTGGTCTGAAAATTTCTCCTCTTTCTGCTAGGAGCATAGCACATAGTTTCTCTATGTCTAGAAGGTAAAATTCCTAACCAAAGGCAAACTAAATAATCTTAGCTAGAACCTCCAAAGCATGTTTAGATTCTTGCTTAAAAATCCGTTTATTTCTCTCATACCATAAGTACCAAAACAAACCACACAAAGTATTCGACACAGACATCACAAAACTACATTGAAAAATTAAATGCTCATGACTCTCCTCCTCTAAACCATAAAGCACACAAAGATTGATAACCTGAATTCCTTTTTTCAATAATCTGTCCACAGAATTCAATCTTCCTTTTAACAAAATCCACAGGAGAATTTTAATCTTCAAAGGAATTGGAATTTTCCATATATTCATATTATTTGATTTTACTCCCCCGTCAATGAGGAAGTTGTAACATGTTTTAACAGAGAAACCCTTGTTATCCCATCTCCAAACTCTATTTACTGTTATCACTCTAGTTCCACAAAGAAAATAATCCGAAGCACTAAGAACATTTTTCCAAAAAGAAAACTTTGATCTGCTCCTAGATACAAAAACATTATCCCCTGTATAGTAATTATGGCAAATAATCTTCTATCATGCGGCATCCTTACTAGAGAGCCACCACCACAACCACTTACCTAACATATCTCTATTCCTAACTCTAAGGTTCAAGATACCCAAACCCCACACAGGTTAGATATACAAACTAACTCCCAGACAAATAAGTTAGCAGCAACATGATTGTTCTCATCTCAATCTTTTCTTCAATCTATCAATTTTATCACATAACCACTTATAAAATTTAAAAATGGATATCCAAAACAGAGCGATAGATGACGACACAGATTTTGTCAAGACTAATCTGCCACATCTAGATAGACATTTACTTTTCCACACAGCTACTATTTTATCCATTTTTTCACTAAAGGCTGCCAATCTTCTCTTAAAAGTCTATTTGGCCTCATTACCATTTTTACAATTAGACATTGATGCAAATTTACTAGGTTTTTACCAATAACTCCATTTTTAATAAATATAAAGATTCGGGGGTAGATTTTAAAAATATAAAGATTCGGGGGTAGATTTTAAAAATATAAAGATTCGGGGGTAGATTTTAAAAATATAAAGATTCGGGGGTAGATTTTAAAAATATAAAGATTCGGGGGTAGATTTTAAAAATATAAAGATTCGGGGGTAGATTTTAAAAATATAAAGATTAAAGGGTTTAATATCTATCTATAGTACTATATTAAAATCCTTGTGGGGTACCAAAATGTTTAAAGCATATTTCTCATCACAATAGAAGTTTCAAGAGTATATTGGTTATTTCATGTGTCAAAGTGAGGAAACACTCTTTTTGTTCTTTTCATTGCTTATTTCTAGGATATTCTAAATTATGACAAGAGACTAGGATTAGACTCATGAAATTGAAATTGCAATTTAATTTTTTCCTTTTCTCTTCTCTTATTTTTCCTTTATATTTCTAGAACATTCTAAATATGGTATAAGAAGAAGATTTGAACTTACATGATTAAATAGTAATAATATTCTTCATTTTTCTAAATTTTCTATTTTGTTTTAAATGACTTACTCCAATTACATTATTCTTAATAAACTCCTCAACAAAATTATGTTAAGAATATTTTCAATTGTAAATTACTAAATAATAGTTTAGTATTTCTATAATAAAATTGCATAACTCAATTCACCATCAAATTACTAATATGTATGATAGAAAATTAACGGGTTGTTTGGTTCATTGCAAAAATAAATTAAAGAGAAATGTTGCATTCAACATTTATTGCGAAATCAACTCAAATTCGATGTTTGGACATCTGCAATCATATTGTCACAAATGTATTTCCAAATGCAACTTTATCGTTTGGTTGAGGAAAATACACATGCACTACAACAACGGCTCTCGAGGATAGTTTGGCTTCCCTAGCAGCTGGCGGAGTCACCAGCTGAGGGGGCTGATCAACCCCTGGCACTATGGGGTGTTAATTTGGTTGAATATGCACTCTCGGTGGAGGAGGGCGAGCGGTCTCCTTCAAGGAAGCTATTCGGGATAAGGATAGTGAGAGTTGGTTGGTTGCGATGGAGGAAGATGGAATCTCTTGGAAGAACAAACATGGGAGGTGGTCCCATTGCCCGTAGGAAGAAAAGCTATTGGTTGTAAGTGGGTGTATAAAAGAAAGAAGATCTTTGAGCTCACGTGGTACAAGGTACAAGGCAAGGCTAGTGGCTAAGGGTTTGCACAAAGAGAGGGTGTGGATTACAATGAGATATTTTCTCGGTGGTAAAACACACTTCTATTAGTGCTATTGAGTATTGTTGCTCATGGTGATCTTGGTCGGAACAACTTCGATGTTAAAACGGCCTTCTTGCCACGGAGACACGGATGAAGAGATCTACATGCATCAACCCGAGGGCTACAAGGTTGAGGACAAGGAGGATCATGTGTGTCGTTTGAAGAAGTCAGCGTATGGATTGAAGCAATCTCCGACATGGGTACAAGCGATTTGACTCCTTCATCTTTGAAGCATGGGTTTTCCGACTATGATTGTTCGTTTACATTCTAAGCTTCGTGGAGGTAATTATATCTATCTTTTTGTATGTGGATGACATGCTTATTGCTTCTAAGAGCGGGGTGGAGATAGATAGGTCGAAATCTCAACTTGGTGAAGAGTTCGAGATGAAGGACATGGGCTGCTAGGAAAATCACGGGTATGGAAATTAGAAGAGAGCCGAACCGGCGATTGTTCTTAAGTCGGAAGGGCTACATAGGTGTCGAGGGTTCGGGATGCAAAGTGCTAAGTCGGTGGTGACTCCATTGGCTCCACACTTTAGGCTTTCGTAAACAATCTCCTACTACATTGGAAGAGAGCACATGGATGTTCCCTATGCTAGTCACGGTTGGCGGCAATATGCGCAATGGTGTGTATACCATGGATATTTCCTGATGCGGTCGATGTAGTCGAGTAGATTCATGAATCAGGAAAAGACGACCTGGAAGCGATGAAGTGGGTCTGAGGCTAAGGGAATGCTGATTGTCACGTCGTGTTTGGTGGAGAAACATGTCGATTGATGGGTTTGTGGACTCGATTATGCGGGCGATCTAGATAGGCGGCGATCTACTCACGGTTATGTATTCGGGATACATGGGGCTCGGTTAGTTGGCGATCGATGTTGCGATACAGTGGCACTTTCTACTCTGAGGCCGAGTACATGGCCATGGCGAGGGAGTGAAGGAAGCATTGTGGTTGTGGGGTCTTCTAGATGATTTGGGGATTGGCGGAAGCGTGAACTTGTGGTGCGTGATCGAGTGCAATTCACTTGGCGAAGAATCAAGTTCATCATGCTCGTACCAAGCATATCGATGTCGTATCATTTCGTGCGAGATGTCATGAGGGGAAGGCGATATTTCTCTCATGAAGGTACACAAATGAGAATCCATGAACATGTTAACTAAGGTGGTCCTGGTAGCAAGTTTAAGCATTGCTTGGACTTGCTTCATATCAACGTGTTGATCGCCCAGAGGCATGGCCCTTGGTGATGGGGTGGTGGAGAATTACGGAACTACGGTTAGCTTGATCCGGTGAAGGGTGCGTGAAGCATGCGGTATAGTGGCCAATTTGGATTGGCTGGTTTGGTCGATGGGGATCTCTAGTAATGTTCGCGGTGTTCTCGGTATTCGGCCCAAAATTTGAGGTTTATCAAATGATGTGCGAGGTGGAGAATTGTGAATATGGGGGCACCCGTGGGTGTGTGCATCACCAAACCGCGAGCGGTTTCTCACAGGGCCACCACGTGGTGTGTGCATCACCAAACCGCAAGCGCGGTTTCTCTCTGAGGAAAACAAAAAAGTTTTTTAGTCCCACATCGGAAACTTAAAGGAAATAGTTCTTTATTTTCCTATAAATAAAGAACTAAAACCTAGGGTTATTTGTGTGGAGAAAAGTGAAGAAAAAGGGAGAAAAAGCTAGGGCTTTTTGGCGTGACTAGAGAGAGAGCTTGGAGAGATTCTGAGAGGTCAATTTCTCTTGGGTAAAAATCAAAGTTTTTCTTTGGGACGAGCTTGTGGATTGTACAAGTCGTTGGTATTCTTTATAGTCAAATCTCCCTCACCCCTCCGGTGGGTAGGCAATTTTCTTAGAACCACGTAAATCTCGTGTCTTTACTATTTTCTTTGTGTTTTGCTATGTTTGTAGGTTCCCTTGATTCATCCTGAAATGCTTGTTGAGAGGAAGAGTAGATATCTCACTTTGTTGGGATATTTCTTTCTATTCTTGTTTCCTTCATGAAGCGGGAATATATCAAAGCCTTCTCGGGTGATATCGGCTTACGTGCGGCGATTGACCCCATCCCAACACTACCCAACAATCTTTGCTCAAAAATATGATAAATCTTTTGATTCCTATGGCTGTAGAAAATAACATAGAATTAGGCTTTGGACCCCTTTTCCTTTTTGGCCATTCTTCTTTCCGCTTTTCTTGTGCAATTAAAATTTAACACAATAAACAAGCAAATGATAACAAACCAGAACCAGAACCACAATGTAGTAAGGTCACAAAATGGCTGTTGCAACCAAGGCAAATAAGCAATAACGAGGTCCTATTACTCACAGACAAGAATATTTCATATTCCCCTTCGTCTTCTTTCCATGTGAAGCAAAATGAGAACGTCGCGACGAACATGTGGATATAAACTAAGAAATAGGACGAGAAATTACTACATTGTGGGATGTTAGTATTGCTCCTACTTAGGTAAATGGACCGAAAATATTGAGATGGTTTGATAATTTGCAAATGCGAGACCATTAAATACACAGTTAGAAGGCACGACAAGATAATAGTTAGTGGGGCTAAAAGGACCAAAAATAGAACTTGGTTGAAGCAATTAAGAATGATTATGGTAAAGTGTAACTTAATGGGCGTGATAATCATTAATCAAACTGAACAAAGGAACAAGATTTATGTAGCCGACCACGAAAATTTAGAATAAAGTCATTTTGTTGTTGTTTGTTGCTTCTTTGTGCATATGAAATTTTTTTTCCTATGAAATTTTCTCGTACACCAACCTAATCCTATTCTTGAACATCCAATTCATAGAATTTTAAATGCTTTCATCTAAATCCCGAAAAAAAACAGCTTCATTCGTCAAGCACTAGATATAGATTACAGATGGAACGATGGAGGATAACCTGTTGTGCTCTTGAACAAAACGCGAGTTCTTAGCATCCTCTTCTGCAAGATTCAGACAAGATTAATCACAGAACAGACCAAAACAAATTACAAAATTACAAAATAAGAATGTTATCGGCGATTGAGATCGAACCAGTGAGGCCGGCGGTGAACTTGGTGATGAGGAGGCCGGTGATGGCGAATCCGGTGAGGAACGGCCAGTTGCGGTTCCATTCTCGCCTGAGGAACACAAGTTTGGGGGGCGACGTGACAGCCGTTACGAGGAAAATTTATGTTATGCTCCCTAGCTTTCTTAAATTTGCATATAAATTTCTTTTTTAGAGTTCACGAATTATTATTAGGATGGGAACTTTCAAATGACTTTTTATGAAAAGCTGCAAACTGATCGGATATGATATTTCACATATCAGTATTGGCAATATGAATGCAGTAAAAAAAATTTGTGTCTGATGTCAAATATTGAATATGAATCGGGTGGGAAAAATAAATCTAGATACATGCCGGACATGAGATAAATCAATCTTAGATCCACTAATTTGAATATGATGCTATACTTGTTTTTCTTTTGCATCTTTAAACCCGGTGAAAAGAAATATTTCTTTACCCAGTTTGAATCTTTAAATTATTAATTTACTCTTTCTCCTATTAGACATTGATGAATACTGACATTGAAAAATCTGATAAAAGTAAATCTAAGGAGGGGTTACTATGACAAAATGGTGTTTGCTTGAGAGTATTTAACTATCAAATTTTTTAAAGTCTTGTCTGTTTAGGCCCGTTTGGTTTGATAGAAATATCGAAGTAGTAAATAGATCAAAAAGTATTTTCTAAATTTAGAAAGTCGGAGTAGTAAAATACAATTTTTTTAATTTCACATATTTTTTGAAGTAGCGAAATAGTACTTCTCATTTTTCATTCCTGTTTTTGTGTGGATAGCGATGAAAGCTTGTTAGAAGTAACTGATAAAGGAAATATTAATTAGAAAATTTATTTATTTCCTAATTAAAACACATTTCACCTATTTCGGACTACTTCGAACCTTGAGGGTTAGAAAAATATTTAGGAAGTAGGGATGACCGTAGATGTCATATCGACTTTTAAGGAAATATTAGAAGTAAGTTTTTGAGAAAAATAAACATGTTTTTGTTATGGCGTAGGAGAAGTGGTAACTACTTCATTTACTTTAGCTTCATAATTACTTCCGTGCAATTATTGAGTTTTTGAAATAAAACAATCGTATCAAAAGTTTTAGTTAGAAACATATTTTATTAAGTTTAATACTGATTTGTTGATTTTTTTCTATCAATTATTGGTAAATAGTAAAATTAGCAGAAGATAAACAACAACAGGAAACCTAAATAAGGTTTACTACGGAAAAATTGAAAAAATGATACTACTAACAAATAACATTTTTGTCATACAGTGTCCGTGGACTCGTATCAAATGAATGACATTTATTAGGGAAAATCACACCAGTAATGATATTCTCATGCCGATATATTATCCATACATTCTGAATGATTTACACAATATTAGATAGTTGATGCAGCCAACGACTCTTTTATAATTTGCATTATATACTTTTATGAAGACTAAATCTCGCTTCATTGAATTAATAATTTATTATTGTATACTCAAATTTTTAGTTACAAACCATTTACAGGTTGAGATTTTGGAGACAACTAAAGTAGTGTTCGGTCCAAACCAGTCTAGAAGTCAATAGTTGATACAATATCAAGTAGTTTCAGCTCATTTTGATGCAACATTCTTCAAATTGAGGTCATGTTTCTCCTTTCCTTGAATCGGGGTGTAAATAGAAAGAGAAAATATTTCCTAGAAGAAAGGTTATCTCTTCAAACGGCGTTGAGTTCAAATTTATGTGGACCCACTGTGATTCCTTAAGAAATGAAATTTATAATGAAAAAAATACCAGTAAGTTTACTTGGCTCTTACGATTCAAATAAACAACTTTTGTGAAAGCATGGACTAAATCAGAACAATACTTGTCCAAAAAAAACCGCGAAATTTTTATAGTCTTACAGTTGAAATTCTGTGTGAATAACACACTCGAAGTATTTTATACTGAGAAGCATTCATATAGAGGCAAAGGTGCATTTCTTTGAAACCAATTTTTTCACATTCTGCATATCTATATATATGATTTCTACACAGTATTTTGTTGTTGTTTTAAACTTAAAACTGAGACTCTACCTCAGGTGAGTTTTCCCACGAAAAACATGTTGTTAAACAAATATGAAGTTATACTGTAAGATTTAGGTTTAAATCAATCTCTATGCCATTAGATTTGATTTTGATATTGTACATGCATACTCTTCGTTTAAAGATCATGAGAATAGTTAAGTGTAGATAATTCCGAAATAAAGAGATGGTAACTAGGTTTGAGATCGAAAACTCTGCACGTGACTTGATAACCACTGTGGGTTTACTCCAATATATTTATTGTGTTAGCAATGTTCATGCCTCCATCAATGTAGCAATACCTCTTCAATCACCTTCGATCAGATTATACCAATTTTGCGGGTTAAGATTATGTAGCGACTTATTTTTTATCCTGAAATTTTCGGGGATAGAGTAAATACATAACTAAGTCGGATCTATTTAGTAGATATTTCTGGTCGTACTTCATCCCCGCAGAATTATTATCGCAAACTTGTTCAAAATGACTAATTATTGATTAGTTGATAATATCACACTTTTTGGGACAATGGCCGTCGTATGATCCACAAACTTATTAGTCATTTTTTAAGGAAAAATTATGGGGTTCAAAAGAAACCCCATGATGTAGAGCATGGCGGACATATTCAATGGAAGCGGGACCGACTCAAGCCCAGGGGCCGGTCGAGGAAAATAAACTTGACGAAGAAATGGCGTAACTTTCAATCCGTAAGTAAGATTTGGACGATTTTTTAAAATCGCGTATTTTGAGGCAGAGCCAACCAAACCAACCTAGTTCGGGTTGCTCGCCATTCGTTTTGCCAAATTCCTTCGGATTGAGAGATATCGGCATTTTAAATTGGTTTTTACTATTTTTAGTAATGTTTTAGAAGTGTTTTTGATTAGGAAGCAAATCGGTTTGATTTCAAATTTGACGAATTACTTCCCTAATCATAGAGAGTCTTTGAGGGTAGTTTTCCTTATATTCATATTATTTGATTTTACTCCCCGTCAATGAGGAAGTTGTAACATGTTTTAACAGAGAAACCCTTGTTATCCCATCTCCAAACTCTATTTACTGTTATCACTCTAGTTCCACAAAGAAAATAATCCGAAGCACTAAGAACATTTTTCCAAAAGAAAACTTTGATCTGCTCCTAGATACAAAAACATTATCCCCTGTATAGTAATTATGGCAAATAATCTTCTATCATGCGGCATCCTTACTAGAGAGCCACCACCACAACCACTTACCTAACATATCTCTATTCCTAACTCTAAGGTTCAAGATACCCAAACCCCACACAGGTTAGATATACAAACTAACTCCCAGACAAATAAGTTAGCAGCAACATGATTGTTCTCATCTCAATCTTTTCTTCAATCTATCAATTTTATCACATAACCACTTATAAAATTTAAAATGGATATCCAAAACAGAGCGATAGATGACGACACAGATTTTGTCAAGACTAATCTGCCACATCTAGATAGACATTTACTTTTCCACACAGCTACTATTTTATCCATTTTTTCACTAAAGGCTGCCAATCTTCTCTTAAAAGTCTATTTGGCCTCATTACCATTTTTACAATTAGACATTGATGCAAATTTACTAGGTTTTTTACCAATAACTCCATTTTTAATAAATATAAAGATTCGGGGGTAGATTTTAAAAATATAAAGATTAAAGGGTTTAATATCTATCTATAGTACTATATTAAAATCCTTGTGGGGTACCAAAATGTTTAAAGCATATTTCTCATCACAATAGAAGTTTCAAGAGTATATTGGTTATTTCATGTGTCAAAGTGAGGAAACACTCTTTTTGTTCTTTTCATTGCTTATTTCTAGGATATTCTAAATTATGACAAGAGACTAGGATTAGACTCATGAAATTGAAATTGCAATTTAATTTTTTCCTTTTCTCTTCTCTTATTTTTCCTTTATATTTCTAGAACATTCTAAATATGGTATAAGAAGAAGATTTGAACTTACATGATTAAATAGTAATAATATTCTTCATTTTTCTAAATTTTCTATTTTGTTTTAAATGACTTACTCAATTACATTATTCTTAATAAACTCCTCAACAAAATTATGTTAAGAATATTTTCAATTGTAAATTACTAAATAATAGTTTAGTATTTCTATAATAAAATTGCATAACTCAATTCACCATCAAATTACTAATATGTATGATAGAAAATTAACGTTGTTTGGTTCATTGCAAAAATAAATTGCAGCAAATGTTGCATTCAGCATTTATTGCACGAAATCAACTCCAAATTCGATGTTTGGACATCTGCAATCATATTGTCACAAATGTATTTCCAAATGCAACTTTATCGTTTGGTTGAAAAACAATTAGGCAAAAGGTACAAAGTTTGGCATATAAGAAAGGCTTAATATCAGAAAACCCCCCTTAACTTTGGGCGATTATCAGAAAACCCCCCTTAACTTTCAAAATATCAGAAAAACCCCCTTAAGTTTAGGTGTTATCAGAAAACCCCCTTTAACTTTAAGGTTTTATCACAAACCCCCTTAATGGCGTTATCCTGATTATCCCAAATTATCAACAGACAAAAATACTCCCGGTAGGGATTTTCAGTGGGAGAGTTTTTTTTTCAAGAACTCAGAAAGTTTTTCTACAGAAAACTAAATCAATGTGTTAAACTAAATTATTAATTTTTTTATCACACATGGGTGAAATCCTACTTGGGAGTATTTTGTTTTGTTGAAAATTTGGGATAATAAAGGATAACACCGTTAGGGGTTTTGTGATAGACCTTAAAGTTAAAGGGGTTTTCTCGATAACCCCTAAAGTTAAGGGGTTTTCTAATATTTTGATAGTTAAAGGGGTTTTGATAATCACCAAAGTTAAGGGTTTTATATTAAGCTTATAAGAAAACTTTGGTGTAAATAGTTTTTCGTTTGGATTACTTTTTTTATAAGGTAAAATTCTAACCAAAGGCAAACTAAATAATCTTAGCTAGAACCTCCAAAGCATGTTTAGATTCTTGCTTAAAATCCGTTTATTTCTCTCATACCATAAGTACCAAAACAAACCACACAAAGTATTCGACACAGACATCACAAAACTACATTGAAAAATTAAATGCTCATGACTCTCCTCCTCTAAACCATAAAGCACACAAAGATTGATAACCTGAATTCTTTTTCAATAATCTGTCCACAGAATTCAATCTTCCTTTTAACAAAATCCACAGGAGAATTTTAATCTTCAAAGGAATTGGAATTTTCCATATATTCATATTATTTGATTTTACTCCCCGTCAATGAGGAAGTTGTAACATGTTTTAACAGAGAAACCCTTGTTATCCCATCTCCAAACTCTATTTACTGTTATCACTCTAGTTCCACAAAGAAAATAATCCGAAGCACTAAGAACATTTTTCCAAAAGAAAACTTTGATCTGCTCCTAGATACAAAAACATTATCCCCTGTATAGTAATTATGGCAAATAATCTTCTATCATGCGGCATCCTTACTAGAGAGCCACCACCACAACCACTTACCTAACATATCTCTATTCCTAACTCTAAGGTTCAAGATACCCAAACCCCACACAGGTTAGATATACAAACTAACTCCCAGACAAATAAGTTAGCAGCAACATGATTGTTCTCATCTCAATCTTTTCTTCAATCTATCAATTTTATCACATAACCACTTATAAAATTTAAAATGGATATCCAAAACAGAGCGATAGATGACGACACAGATTTTGTCAAGACTAATCTGCCACATCTAGATAGACATTTACTTTTCCACACAGCTACTATTTTATCCATTTTTTCACTAAAGGCTGCCAATCTCTTAAAAGTCTATTTGGCCTCATTACCATTTTTACAATTAGACATTGATGCAAATTTACTAGGTTTTTACCAATAACTCCATTTTAATAAATATAAAGATTCGGGGTAGATTTTAAAAATATAAAGATTAAAGGGTTTAATATCTATCTATAGTACTATATTAAAATCCTTGTGGGGTACCAAAATGTTTAAAGCATATTTCTCATCACAATAGAAGTTTCAAGAGTATATTGGTTATTTCATGTGTCAAAGTGAGGAAACACTCTTTTTGTTCTTTTCATTGCTTATTTCTAGGATATTCTAAATTATGACAAGAGACTAGGATTAGACTCATGAAATTGAAATTGCAATTTAATTTTTTCCTTTTCTCTTCTCTTATTTTTCCTTTATATTTCTAGAACATTCTAAATATGGTATAAGAAGAAGATTTGAACTTACATGATTAAATAGTAATAATATTCTTCATTTTTCTAAATTTTCTATTTTGTTTTAAATGACTTACTCCAATTACATTATTCTTAATAAACTCCTCAACAAAATTATGTTAAGAATATTTTCAATTGTAAATTACTAAATAATAGTTTAGTATTTCTATAATAAAATTGCATAACTCAATTCACCATCAAATTACTAATATGTATGATAGAAAATTAACGGGTTGTTTGGTTCATTGCAAAAATAAATTGCAAAGAAATGTTGCATTCAAGATTTATTGCACCTAAATCAACTCCAAATTCGATGTTTGGACATCTGCAATCATATTGTCACAAATGTATTTCCAAATGCAACTTTATCGCTTGGTTGAAAACAATTAGGCAAAAGGTACAAAGTTTGGCATATAAGAAAGGCTTAATATCGAAAACCCCCTTAACTTTGGGCGATTATCGAAAACCCCCTTAACTTTCAAAATATCGGAAAAACCCTTAAGTTTAGGTGTTATCGAGAAAACCCCTTTAACTTTAAGGTTTTATCACAAACCCCTTAATGGCGTTATCCCGATTATCCCAAATTATCAACGGACAAAAGTACTCCGGTAGGGATTTTGATGGGAGAGTTTTTTTCAAGAACTCGAAAGTTTTTCTGAGAAAATTAAATTAATGTGTTAAACTAAATTATTAATTTTTTATCACACATGGGTGAAATCCTACTTGGGAGTATTTTGTTTTGAAAATTTGGGATAATAAAGGATAACACCGTTAGGGGTTTTGTGATAGACCTTAAAGTTAAAGGGGTTTTCTCGATAACCCCTAAAGTTAAGGGGTTTTCTAATATTTTGATAGTTAAAGGGGTTTTTGATAATCACCAAAGTTAAGGGTTTTTTTATATTGCTTATAAGAAAACTTTGGTGTAAATAGTTTTTCCGCTTGGATTACTTTTTTTATAAGGTAAAATTATTTTTAATTTTTAATTCTCTTTTGAAGTTGCAACTTTTCCTCACATCAAATTGGTAGTAGCATTTATTGCAAGTTTTTTCTACAAAGTATAAGTCCATTCACCTTTTCTAATTAATAAAAGCTATAAATCAAATAATATGTTTACAAATTCGATTGCTCTATTCACATTCACACAGACTTAATTGATAAAATTTCATATTTTTGCACGTCGCGAATATGCTAAGCGAGATTCTATCCGCATGTGTACCTCCCTCAAAACAGTCTCAACTCCAATCCCGCCATAAAAAACATCCGACGGCTTAAACACTCCAACCCAAAGACAATGATCGCCATCTTCAACCGTCCATTCAAAATCCCCAAATCAACCAATCTCCCGCCAAAATCCACCCCCTTAAAATTTCTTCCCAAACCCTCATTAAAGTTTGGCATATAAGAAAGGCTTAATATCAGAAAACCCCCTTAACTTTAGGGGTTATCGAAAACCCCTTAACTTTCAAAATATCGAAACCCCTTAACTTTAGGGGTTATCGAAAACCCCTTTAACTTTAAGTTTTATCACAAACCCCTTAATGGCGTTATCCCGATTATCCCAAATTATCAACGGACAAAAGTACTCCCGGTAGGGATTTTCAGTGGGAGAGTTTTTTTTCAAGAACTCGAAAGTTTTTCTGAGAAAATTAAATTAATGTGTTAAACTAAATTATTAATTTTTTATCACACATGGGTGCAAATTTACTAGGTTTTTTAACCAATAACTCCATTTTAATAAATATAAAGATTCGGGGGTAGATTTTAAAATATAAAGATTAAAGGGTTTAATATCTATCTATGGTACTATATTAAAATCCTTGTGGGGGTACCAAAATGTTTAAAGCATATTTCTCATCACAATAGAAGTTTCAAGGGTATATTGGTTATTTCATGTGTCAAAGTGAGGAAACACTCTTTTTGTTCTTTTCATTGCTTATTTCTAGGATATTCTAAATTATGACAAGAGACTAGGATTAGACTCATGAAATTGAAATTGCAATTTAATTTTTTTCCTTTCTCTTCTCTTATTTTTTCCTTTATATTTCTAGAACATTCTAAATATGGTATAAGAAGAAGATTTGAACTTACATGATTAAATAGTAATAATATTCTTCATTTTTCTAAATTTTCTATTTTGTTTTAAATGACTTACTCCAATTACATTATTCTTAATAAACTCCTCAACAAAATTACGCTAAGAATATTTTTAATTGTAAATTACTAAATAATAGTCTAGTATTTCTATAATAAAATTGCATAACTCAATTCACCATCAAATTACTATTATGTATGATAGAAAATTAACGAAGTTGTTTGGTTCATTGCAAAAATAAATTGCAGCAAATGTTGCATCCAGCATTTATTGCACGAAATCAACTCCAAATTTGATGTTTGGACATTTGCAATCATATTGTGACAAATGTATTTCCAAATGCAACTTTATCGTTTGGTTGAAAAACAATTAGGCAAAAGGTACAAAGTTTGGCATATAAGAAAGCCTTAATATCAGAAAACCCCCCTTAAGTTTAGGGGTTATCAGAAAACCCCCTTTAACTTTAAGGTTTTGTCACAAACCCCCTTAACGGCGTTATCCTGATTATCCCAAATTATCAACGGACAAAAGTACTCCCGGTAGGGATTTTCAGTGGGAGAGTTTTTTTTTCAAGAACTCAGAAAGTTTTTCTACAGAAAATTAAATTAATGTGTTAAACTAAATTATTAATTTTTTTATCACACGTGGGTGAAATCCTACTTGGGAGTATTTTGTTTAGCTGAAAAATTGGGATAATAAAGGATAACACCGTTAGGGGGGTTTTGTGATAGACCTTAAAGTTAAAGGGGGTTTTCTGATAACCCCTAAAGTTAAGGGGGGTTTTCTAATATTTTGATAGTTAAAGGGGGTTTTCTGATAATCGCCCAAAGTTAAGGGGGGTTTTCTGATATTAAGCTTATAAGAAAACTTTGGTGTAAATAGTTTTTCCGCTTGGATTACTTTTTTTATAAGGTAAAATTATTTTTAATTTTTAATTCTTTTTGAAGTCGCAACTTTTCCTCACATCAAATTGGTCGTAGCATTTATTGCAAGTTTTTTCTACAAAGTATAAGTCCATTCACCTTTTCTAATGAATAAAAAGCTATAAATCAAATAATATGTTTACAAATTCGATTGCTCTATTCACATTCACACAGCACTTAATTGGATAAAAATTTCATATTTTTGCACGTGCGAATATGCTAAGCAGAGATTCTATCCGCATGTGTACCTCCCTCAAAACAGTCTCAACTCCAATCCCCGCCATAAAAAAAAAAAACATCCGACGGCCAGAAACACTCCGAACCCAGCACACGGATCGCCATCTTCAACCGTCCATTCAAAATCCCCAAATCAACCAATCTCCCGCCAAAATCCACCCCCTAAAAATTTCTTCCCAAACCCTCATTAAAGTTTGGCATATAAGAAAGGCTTAATATCAGAAAACCCCCTTAACTTTCAAAATATCGAAAACCCCCTTAACTTTCAAAATATCGAAAACCCCCTTAACTTTCAAAATATCGAAAACCCCCTTAACTTTCAAAATATCGAAAACCCCCTTAACTTTAGGGGTTATCGAAAACCCCCTTAACTTTAGGGGTTATCGAAAACCCCCTTAACTTTGGGCGATTATCGAAAACCCCTTAACTTTCAAAATATCGAAAACCCCCTTAACTTTAGGGGTTATCGAAAACCCCCTTAACTTTAGGGGTTATCGAAAACCCCCTTAACTTTCAAAATATCGAAAACCCCCTTAACTTTAGGGGTTATCGAAAACCCCCTTAACTTTAGGGGTTATCGAAAACCCCCTTAACTTTAGGGGTTATCGAAAACCCCCTTAACTTTCAAAATATCGAAAACCCCCTTAACTTTAGGGGTTATCGAAAACCCCCTTAACTTTCAAAATATCGAAAACCCCCTTAACTTTAGGGGTTATCGAAAACCCCCTTAACTTTAGGGGTTATCGAAAACCCCTTTAACTTTAAGGTTTTATCACAAACCCCTTAACTTTAGGGGTTATCGAAAACCCCTTTAACTTTAAGGTTTTATCACAAACCCCTTAACTTTCAAAATATCGAAAACCCCCTTAACTTTAGGGGTTATCGAAAACCCCTTTAACTTTAAGGTTTTATCACAAACCCCTTAACTTTAGGGGTTATCGAAAACCCCCTTAACTTTCAAAATATCGAAAACCCCCTTAACTTTTTATAGTCTTACAGTTGAAATTCTGTGTGAATAACACACTCGAGTATTTTATACTGAGAAGCATTCATATAGAGGCAAAGCAGGTGCATTTCTTTGAAACCAATTTTTTCACATTCTGCATATCTATATATATGATTTCTACACAGTATTTTGTTGTTGTTTTAAACTTAAAACTGAGACTCTACCTCAGGTGAGTTTTCCCACGAAAAACATGTTGTTAAACAAATATGAAGTTATACTGTAAGATTTAGGTTTAAATCAATCTCTATGCCATTAGATTTGATTTTGATATTGTACATGCATACTCTTCGTTTAAAGATCATGAGAATAGTTAAGTGTAGATAATTCCGAAATAAAGAGATGGTAACTAGGTTTGAGATCGAAAACTCTGCACGTGACTTGATAACCACTGTGGGTTTACTCCAATATATTTATTGTGTTAGCAATGTTCATGCCTCCATCAATGTAGCAATACCTCTTCAATCACCTTCGATCAGATTATACCAATTTTGCGGGTTAAGATTATGTAGCGACTTATTTTTTTATCCTGAAATTTTCAGGGGATAGAGTAAATACATAACTAAGTCGGATCTATTTAGTAGATATTTCTGGTCGTACTTCATCCCCGCAGAATTATTATCGCAAACTTGTTCAAAATGACTAATTATTGATTAGTTGATAATATCACACTTTTTTTGGGACAATGGCCGTCGTATGATCCACAAACTTATTAGTCATTTTTTAAGGAAAAATTATGGGGTTCAAAAGAAACCCCATGATGTAACGCATACGGACATATTCATGAAACGGACCGACTCAAGCCCAAACGCGGACCGGTCGAGAAAATAACCTGACGAAGAACATGACGTAACTTTCAATCCGTAAGTCGGATTTGGACGATTTTTTTTTAAAATCGCGTATTTTTTCGAGACGGAGCCAACCAAACCAACCTAGTTCGGGTTGCTCGCCATTCGTTTTGCCAAATTCCTTCCGGATTGAGAGATATCGGCATTTTCGTCAGTTTTTTACTATTTTTAGTAATGTTTTAGAAGTCTGTTTTGATTAGGAAGCAAATCCGGTTTGATTTCAAATTTGACCGAATTACTTCCCTAATCATAGAGAGTCTTTTGAGGGTAGTTTTCCTTATTTCTATTTTTGGTAAAGTTCGGGTCAATTAGAAGTCTTGTTTCTATTTTTAGTAGAGTTTGAGTTATAGTAAGAGTCTTGTTTATTTTCTATTTAAAAAATTTAAACTGAGCCTTATAAACCCTAGAGGCATATCTTTTCATCAATAAAATTTCGTTTATTATATTTTCTTCGTGGATTCAAAGTTCTGGATTCTGAGATCCACCCTCTGTGGATTCCGAGATTTCAACTTCAGGCCACGTCACCCGCCAAAGATCACAACTTTCATTCACATCACATGGTCGTTTACACAGCGTGTAATATGCACCCCAACACCATAAAAGTGCATACACTACAAATAGGGTTTTTTCCTAGAAACCACCATAACAATAGGGCAATTATATAGAAACCATCTTTTATTTTCAATTTGTACAAAAACCACCTTCAAAGTAGGTTTTGTTGCAATTAACCACCTTCTAGTCAAATTTTCACTAAAAACCCAAAAATAAGCTTAAAAATTTCAAGTTCAAGATATTTGAGTTGTATCCTAACAAGACCTAAACACTACAAAAATGAGTCATGTACATTTAATGCGAGTTTTTAAGGGTAATTTTTGTTTTTTAAGTGCATATTTTGACTGGGATGTGGTGGATGCAACATAAACCAACTTTAAAGGTGATTTATGTATAAATTGAAAATGAAAGATGTTTTCGATATAATTACCCTATTTTAAGGTGATTTCTAGGAAAAACCCCTACAAATATATTAGTTAAAACAACAACATTGGTCTGAAAATTTCTCCTCTTTCTGCTAGGAGCATAGCACATAGCTTCTCTATATCTAGAAGGTAAAATTCTAACCAAAGGCAAACTAAATAATCTTAGCTAGAACCTCCAAAGCATGTTTAGATTCTTGCTTAAAATCCGTTTATTTCTCTCATACCATAAGTACCAAAACAAACCACACAAAGTATTCGACACAGACATCACAAAACTACATTGAAAAATTAAATGCTCATGACTCTCCTCCTCTAAACCATAAAGCACACAAAGATTGATAACCTGAATTCCTTTTTCAATAATCTGTCCACAGAATTCAATCTTCCTTTTAACAAAATCCACAGGAGAATTTTAATCTTCAAAGGAATTGGAATTTTCCATATATTCATATTATTTGATTTTACTCCCCGTCAATGAGGAAGTTGTAACATGTTTTAACAGAGAAACCCTTGTTATCCCATCTCCAAACTCTATTTACTGTTATCACTCTAGTTCCACAAAGAAAATAATCCGAAGCACTAAGAACATTTTTCCAAAAGAAAACTTTGATCTGCTCCTAGATACAAAAACATTATCCCTGTATAGTAATTATGGCAAATAATCTTCTATCATGCGGCATCCTTACTAGAGAGCCACCACCACAACCACTTACCTAACATATCTCTATTCCTAACTCTAAGGTTCAAGATACCCAAACCCCACACAGGTTAGATATACAAACTAACTCCCAGACAAATAAGTTAGCAGCAACATGATTGTTCTCATCTCAATCTTTTCTTCAATCTATCAATTTTATCACATAACCACTTATAAAATTTAAAATGGATATCCAAAACAGAGCGATAGATGACGACACAGATTTTGTCAAGACTAATCTGCCACATCTAGATAGACATTTACTTTTCCACACAGCTACTATTTTATCCATTTTTCACTAAAGGCTGCCAATCTTCTCTTAAAAGTCTATTTGGCCTCATTACCATTTTTACAATTAGACATTGATGCAAATTTACTAGGTTTTTAACCAATAACTCCATTTTAATAAATATAAAGATTCGGGGGTAGATTTTAAAAATATAAAGATTAAAGGGTTTAATATCTATCTATGGTACTATATTAAAATCCTTGTGGGGGTACCAAAATGTTTAAAGCATATTTCTCATCACAATAGAAGTTTCAAGGGTATATTGGTTATTTCATGTGTCAAAGTGAGGAAACACTCTTTTTGTTCTTTTCATTGCTTATTTCTAGGATATTCTAAATTATGACAAGAGACTAGGATTAGACTCATGAAATTGAAATTGCAATTTAATTTTTTCCTTTTCTCTTCTCTTATTTTTCCTTTATATTTCTAGAACATTCTAAATATGGTATAAGAAGAAGATTTGAACTTACATGATTAAATAGTAATAATATTCTTCATTTTTCTAAATTTTCTATTTTGTTTTAAATGACTTACTCCAATTACATTATTCTTAATAAACTCCTCAACAAAATTACGTTAAGAATATTTTTAATTGTAAATTACTAAATAATAGTCTAGTATTTCTATAATAAAATTGCATAACTCAATTCACCATCAAATTACTATTATGTATGATAGAAAATTAACGAGTTGTTTGGTTCATTGCAAAAATAAATTGCAAAGAAATGTTGCATCCAAAGATTTATTGCACTAAATCAACTCCAAATTTGATGTTTGGACATTTGCAATCATATTGTGACAAATGTATTTCCAAATGCAACTTTATCGTTTGGTTGAAAAACAATTAGGCAAAAGGTACAAAGTTTGGCATATAAGAAAGCCTTAATATCGAGAAAACCCCCTTAAGTTTAGGGGTTATCGGAAAACCCCTTTAACTTTAAGGTTTGTCACAAACCTTAATCCAGCTTATCCCGATTATCCCAAATTATCAACGGACAAAAGTACTCGGTAGGGATTTTGATGGGAGAGTTTTTTTCAAGAACTCGAAAGTTTTTCTCGAAAATTAAATTAATGTGTTAAACTAAATTATTAATTTTTTATCACACGCGGGTGAAATCCTACTTGGGAGTATTTTGTTTCTTTGAAAAATTGGGATAATAAAGGATAACACCGCGATGGTTTTGTGATAAACAAAGTTAAAGGGGTTTTCGATAATCGCCCAAAGTTAAGGGGTTTTCTAATATTTTGAAAGTTAAAGGGGGTTTTCTGATAATCGCCCAAAGTTAAGGGTTTTTTTTTGATATTAAGCTTATAAGAAAACTTTGGTGTAAATAGTTTTTCCGTTTGGATTACTTTTTTTTATAAGGTAAAATTATTTTTAATTTTTTAATTCTCTTTTTTGAAGCTGCAACTTTTCCTTACATCAAATTGGTCGTAGCATTTATTGCAAGTTTTTTCTACAAAGTATAAGTCCATTCACCTTTTCTAATTAATAAAAAGCTATAAATCAAATAATATGTTTACAAATTCGATTGCTCTATTCACATTCACACAGCCCTTAATTGGATAAAAATTTCATATTTTTGCACGTGCGAATATGCTAAGCAGAGATTCTATCCGCATGTGTACCTCCCTCAAAACAGTCTCAACTCCAATCCCCGCCATTAAAAAACAAAAAACATCCGACGGCCAGAAACACTCCAAACCCAGCACACGGATCGCCATCTCGAACCGTCCATTCAAAATCCCCAAAACAACCAATCTCCCGCCAAAATCCACCCCTAAAAATTTCTTCCCAAACCCTCATTAAAGTTTGGCATATAAGAAAGCCTTAATATCGAGAAAACCCCCTTAAGTTTAGGGGTTATCGGAAAACCCCCTTAAGTTTAGGGGTTATCGGAAAACCCCCTTAAGTTTAGGGGTTATCGAGAACCCCTTTAACTTTAAGGTTTTGTCACAAACCCCTTAGCGTTATCTGATTATCCCAAATTATCAACGGACAAAAGTACTCGGTAGGGATTTTGATGGGAGAGTTTTTTTCAAGAACTCGAAAGTTTTTCTGAAAAATTAAATTAATGTGTTAAACTAAATTATTAATTTTTTCACACGCTGGTGAAATCCTACTTGGGAGTATTTTGTTTCTTTGAAAAATTGGGATAATAAAGGATAACACCGTTAGGGGTTTTGTGATAAACAAAGTTAAAGGGGTTTTCGATAATCGCCCAAAGTTAAGGGGTTTTCTAATATTTTGAAAGTTAAAGGGGTTTTCGATAATCGCCCAAAGTTAAGGGTTTTGATATTAAGCTTATAAGAAAACTTTGGTGTAAATAGTTTTTCCGTTTGGATTACTTTTTTTATAAGGTAAAATTATTTTTAATTTTTAATTCTCTTTTGAAGTGCTTTTTCCTCACATCAAATTGGTCGTAGCATTTATTGCAAGTTTTTTCTACAAAGTATAAGTCCATTCACCTTTTCTAATTAATAAAAAGCTATAAATCAAATAATATGTTTACAAATTCGATTGCTCTATTCACATTCACACAGTATTCACATTCACACAGGCACACAGCACTTAATTGGATAAAAATTTCATATTTTTGCACGTGCGAATATGCTATGCAGAGATTCTATCCGCATGTGTACCTCCCTCAAAACAGTCTCAACTCCAATCCCCGCCATTAAAAAAAAAAACATCCGACGGCCAGAAACACTCCGAACCCAGCACACGGATCGCCATCTCGAACCGTCCATTCAAAATCCCCAAAACAACCAATCTCCCGCCAAAATCCACCCCCCCCCGAAAAAAAATTTGCCCAAACCCTATAAAAATCCCCCAATTCTCTCTCCCTCCCCCATCATCTCATCCTCCGCCCCTCTAAAAACCAAAACCCCAGATCCAATCTCAACCAGCCGACGATGTCAGGCCGAGGAAAGGGCGGGAAGGGCCTCGGCAAGGGCGGAGCGAAGCGCCACCGCAAAGTCCTCCGCGACAACATCCAGGGCATCACCAAGCCGGCGATCCGCCGCCTCGCCCGCCGAGGCGGAGTGAAGAGGATCAGCGGGTTAATTTACGAGGAGACCAGGGGGGTTCTGAAAATTTTCCTCGAGAACGTGATCCGTGACGCCGTGACGTACACCGAGCACGCCAGGAGGAAGACGGTGACGGCGATGGACGTCGTTTACGCTTTGAAGAGGCAGGGCAGGACTCTGTATGGGTTTGGTGGTTGAAAGCTGAGATCTTTTTTTTTTATTTATTAAAATGATGCTTTTGATGTTAGTGAAAATTTGGTTAATTTCACGAAAACCCCTGAACTCTTGAGGGCTTGTCCTCAAATCTGATGTCATTTGCTAGTGAATTATAAAATGAATGGGTTTTTTGTTTAATATTTTCCGTCTGCAATCTCAAATAATTATAGTTGATCTTTGTTTGTTGGTGCTGTCGTTTTCAATTCAATTAATTAGTACCGTGAAAGGGGAGCACTTAGGTTGCATTTTGATGGTGATGTCAGATTTACTGCGTCTCTTGATTGATCTTTGATGGAGATGTGGAATGATTTCCTGTATCTCTTAGATGTGAAATTGCTTGTTTGCATGCCCTACTGGTAGATTCATGGATATGTATTAATCTGTACTAAATGAATGTCAATTATTGGATCCGTGTACGAACTTCGATGTTTATTAATTTAATGGTTGACATTCATTTAGTGCACATTTAATCTCATGCACCCGAGACTATTTGATACTTTATAATCTTATAAATATATTCAATTATTATCATTATTTTGGAAAAAGGACTAATTATTGACTAGCAGATGATTAGACTTAACACCTACATTCTCTCTTTAACAGCATGCGACCAAGAATATTCCAATATGATCTTTACTGCATGTAGCAGTAGTTTCATTGGCTCTCTCTCTCTTGTTCATTGGGGAATCTTAGTCAGGAGTCATAACAAATATATTATCAATCAATTTTAATAACATGCCGTCTAATGTAGCAGAGATTGGACACAGACTCTATACCTAATCCTATATATTTATTTTTCTTATGGCAATGAATGTGGATTTGAATCTCTAATCCCAAAGGACAAGACAAAAATCTTAGACTAGTTTATAAGTACAGGCTCGTATATAATTGATAAAAATTGCACCTAATTAGTTGATACAGTAACACAGTATTCACATTCACACAGGCACACAGCACTTAATTGGATAAAAATTTCATATTTTTGCACGTGCGAATATGCTATGCAGAGATTCTATCCGCATGTGTACCTCCCTCAAAACAGTCTCAACTCCAATCCCCGCCATTAAAAAAAAAAAAACATCCGACGGCCAGAAACACTCCGAACCCAGCACACGGATCGCCATCTCGAACCGTCCATTCAAAATCCCCAAATCAACCAATCTCCCGCCAAAATCCACCCCCCCAAAAAAAATTTGCCCAAACCCTATAAAATCCCCCCTTCTCCTCCCCCATCATCTCATCCTCCGCCCTCTAAAACCAAAACCCCAGATCCAATCTCAACCAGCCGACGATGTCAGGCCGAGGAAAGGGCGGGAAGGGCCTGGGCAAGGGCGGAGCGAAGCGCCACCGCAAAGTCCTCCGCGACAACATCCAGGGCATCACCAAGCCGGCGATCCGCCGCCTCGCCCGCCGAGGCGGAGTGAAGAGGATCAGCGGGTTAATTTACGAGGAGACCAGGGGGGTTCTGAAAATTTTCCTCGAGAACGTGATCCGTGACGCCGTGACGTACACCGAGCACGCCAGGAGGAAGACGGTGACGGCGATGGACGTCGTTTACGCTTTGAAGAGGCAGGGCAGGACTCTGTATGGGTTTGGTGGTTGAAAGCTGAGATCTTTTTTTTTTATTTATTAAAATGATGCTTTTGATGTTAGTGAAAATTTGGTTAATTTCACGAAAACCCCTGAACTCTTGAGGGCTTGTCCTCAAATCTGATGTCATTTGCTAGTGAATTATAAAATGAATGGGTTTTTTGTTTAATATTTTCCGTCTGCAATCTCAAATAATTATAGTTGATCTTTGTTTGTTGGTGCTGTCGTTTTCAATTCAATTAATTAGTACCGTGAAAGGGGAGCACTTAGGTTGCATTTTGATGGTGATGTCAGATTTACTGCATCTCTGATGGAGATGTTGAATGATTTCCTGTATCTCTTGGATGTGAACTTGCTTGTTTGCATGCCCTACTGGTAGATTCATGGATATGTATCACTTATTGGATTCGTATACGAATCCCGATGTTTATTAATTTAATGGTTGACATTTATTTAGTCATATTTAATGTCATGCACCGACACTATTTGATACTTTATAATCTTATAAATATATTCAATTATTATCATTATTTTGGAAAAAGGACTAATTATTGACTAGCAGATGATTAGACTTAACACCTACATTCTCTCTTTAACAGCATGCGACCAAGAATATTCCAATATGATCTTTACTGCATGTAGCAGTAGTTTCATTGGCTCTCTCTTGTTCATTGGGGAATCTTAGTCAGGAGTCATAACAAATATATTATCAATCAATTTTAATAACATGCCGTCTAATGTAGCAGAGATTGGACACAGACTCTATACCTAATCCTATATATTTATTTTTTCTTATGGCAATGAATGTGGATTTGAATCTCTAATCCCAAAGGACAAGACAAAAATCTTAGACTAGTTTATAAGTACAGGCTCGTATATAATTGATAAAAATTGCACCTAATTAGTTGATACAGTAACACAATTTAAATTATAAGCTATACTTTATTTCTTTAGAGATTGAAGTGGATTTTTAGCAATTAATCTCGATGGTGTTGGATGAATGGATTGGAGGTGAACTGGGTGGAGAAATTTTTTATTTCATCTTTGGTAATGCGTTCCTTAGCATCTTACATCTTTCATAGTTTGAAATTAGTATCTCAATCATTAAAAGTGCTATAAGCTACCTTTAAATTATTAAGCAACTTAATTTATTAGCACTTCCAATCATTGAACTTGCTATTAAGTCCACCAATTCTCATGAATAGTTGTTTCAAATTAATCATCAGAATTGGGGGAGCTAATGGCAATTTCAGTAATTTGAGGGCCTAATTTTCAAATAACTAAAAATTGGGGACTTGTAGCAACTTCAATGATTTTAGGGACCAATTTCAAAATACTAAACATCTAGGGGAGTAAAAAAAATTTATGAAATAAATAAGAAACACCTTATGCATATATCTTGAGTTTTGCACCCCCGCCAGATAAAATTTCTGGCTCTGTGAGGAGTAGTTGTTGATATTTCTCTTTCTAGATTCTCTTACTGTACTATTTCTCATGTATGTCGTGAACTCCTACAATTAGTAGTTGTTATGTTTGAGTGAAATCTATTCCTCATAAGGTTATTGGCGTACCCAACAATGATTCTAATTTTGATTGTCAATTTTTCCTCTAAAAAAAATCAAGGGAATACCTTAGAAAAGTTAAAAGAAGAAAAATCGAGCTGATTTGGGACTAGCTGCAACTTTCCTGTTAGCTTGTTTGGTTTTCCTGAAAATCAAAGAAAATTGAAGGAGATGAGGAAACCATCAAAAAAAGTTTTTGTCCAATTTCCTCAACAAAACTCATGAAATATGTGTTCTAAAATGTGGGTCACATTAACTAATAAGAAGTTGGCACATCACCACTTTTCTTAGTTTCAAGGTTTGAACCAAATAAAGAAAAGGAAAATGTTATGAAAAACTTACAACAAGATGTACTTCTTCTCCATTTTCTTTTCTTTTTTGTCATTTTCCATAAATTTTGGGCGAACTAAACATCCCCAATTGTTAGAAATGCATGGATAGTCAAGAATTCTGTCAGAGTACAAAATTTCACCTAAATTTTGTATTTGGCTAAATATCATAAAACCCCCCTTAACTTTGGATGATTAATCAGAAAACCCCCATTAACTTTGAAATTATTAGAAACCCCACTTTAAATTTAGTGGTTATCAGAAAACCCTCCTTAACTTTGAGATTTTATCAGAAACCCCCCCTAATTTAAGGGGGTTTTTTGATAAAATCTCAAAGTTTAAAGGGATTTTCTGATAAAATCTAAAAGTTTAAGGGGGTTTTGTGATAATCCGATATTTAAGGGCTTTTCGATATTTTGAAAGTTAAGGGGTTTTCCGATAATTATCCAAAGTAAAGGGGGTTTTTAGGATATTTAGCCTTGTGTATTTATTTACGATCATAAGTCTCATCTTGCGCTGAGTTTTAATAAATAAAAAAAGTAAGCATTCACATCAAAACTTTTTAGGGAAATTTGCTTGGAGGAACTAAAAAAAGTTGGGTTATGCATCCCCACCCCATAATAAGTCAACCCCTTTTAAGCACTTTGACCCAAGTTTCTAAGCAAAAACCCAAGCCCAACATTGTATCTGGTATTTTGAAGTATTGCCCATTTTACCCTTTTAAACCCATTTGGTGGAGTGTGTAAAATAATTTGTCTTATAGGCAGCCTTCCTTCTCTTTAATTGAAATGACATCCCGTGAGAATCTCAAGAGAAGTGACATTAATGGTAGAATGTTTTTGGAGGAAAGCAAAATTGGAGGAAACACACTAAGTTCCTCCAAAATACTACCAGTCAATATAATATCTTCCCTCTTCCCTCTTTACATTCTACTTAACAACCTTCAACAACCAAAATATTCTTCACTTTTCCTCTTAACTTCTCCAACAACCAAAATGGAAGATTCTTAAATGTGTGTGATTTCATTTAACACAAATGCAATCCTCATTAAAGTCAATTTCCGCAACAAGTTTAGTTGATTTGAAGATGCAAGCCGCACGCAATTTAAAAGCACCGCACGAAAGTTTGTTCATAAGCTACTCTCTTGAGAAGTTTCCCAATGTCTCGTTTGAGATTTCAAAAGATGAAGACATTCTCAACATGATAGATTATCACCGCTCAACGGGTAAGACGATAACTATGACCATGCATCGAAAGAGATGAAGGATCTACGATGCCATGTGACGTAAAAGAGCTTAAGTAAGTATTCAAAGATTATTTTCGGGTTGGATACGTTATAATGGGAGCGTGATATTTATTCCTTATATGTGACCTCGGCAGGCATTGACGTGACATTTCGACTTTATTTGTGACATATCTTGGTTAACAGTTATTTGTAATTGTCACACGTGACTTATATGTATGTTATACTCAACTTGCGGTCTTCCTAATGTAAGTTCACACTCATCGGAGAATATCGAGGAACCTAATGAGAGGATCTCAATCGTGGAATCGTGAGGATCCCAAATGACAATCCTCAAAGAGAGCATGTGTGGGTGATGAACGACATAGTAAATGACTCGACAAGAATCCCAAAGATGGTGGCATGAGGCAATTCTTGGAGAAGGGTAGCAATTTGAAAGTGTAAAAGTTAGAATGGCTCTCATATACTACTCTATAGCTAAGCATTTTTTTTAAATATGTTAGCAATGAGCCAAAACGCATTCGCTAGTTGCATGTTCAAAAGAAACACAATGCCCGTGGTTATTATTCGCCGCCATTGAGCCATGTGTCGACCTTTGCTATAAAAATTTATTTCTCAACATACTTGTGGACAACATAACAACATAAATGTCACCTGAGCATCGAGAAGGTGGATTGCAAGTATGCTACAATCAAGAATGAAGAGGCCCATATATCACCCCAACCGATATTAGAAAGGAATTGCACTCTCAATATGGTTTAAAAGTTAACTATTCTAAAGCTTGGCGTTCTAAGGAGACAGCAAAAGACCAAATATTTGGTTGCGCAAGGCATTCATATGATTTACTATCCTGGTTAGTCCGTTAATTTATTGATGTGTCCTTTAGAACTTATATGTGATTTGTTAACCGTAAATATGACATGTCAGAACTCCATGTGACATATAAGCATAGCATGTGATACTTCAGCGACATATGTGACACTTCGGATCTCAATGTGACTCATCGACCTTATATGGGACATTTCGATCTATATTGTGACAATTAAGTCTTACGTGTGACAAGTCTTCGTGTGACATTGAGACTGGTTTGTGACATTAGCATTATTATATGTGACCGCTAGAACTTATTCATCATTTAACAAGTTATTTGTCCTTTTAACCATCATTTAAAGGTGCGAAATGAAGGTGATGGAAACAAAGTTCTCATATAATGCGGACGTTATACTTTAAACTTTATATGTGACAAAGTTCTCATATAATGCGGACGTTATACTTTAATATGTGACTATGATCTGTTATTTGTGACAAATAACCGCTATATGTGACATAATAAATTTACATGTGATTTTTACTTATTATATGTGATAGTTTATAGTTATATGTGACCTTTTGTATTATTTGTGATATTTACCTATTATATGTGATAGTTTATAGTTATATGTGACCTTTTGTATTATTTGTGATATTTACCTATTATATGTGATAGTTTATAGTTATATGTGACCTTTTGTATTATTTGTGATATTTACCTATTATATGTGATAGTTTATAGTTATATGTGACCTTTTGTATTATTTGTGATATTTACCTATTATATGTGATAGTTTATAGTTATATGTGACCTTTTGTATTATTTGTGATATTTACCTATTATATGTGATAGTTTATAGTTATATGTGACCTTTTGTATTATTTGTGATATTTACCTATTATATGTGATAGTTTATAGTTATATGTGACCTTTTGTATTATTTGTGATATTTACCTATTATATGTGATAGTTTATAGTTATATGTGACCTTTTGTATTATTTGTGATATTTACCTATTATATGTGATAGTTTATAGTTATATGTGACCTTTTGTATTATTTGTGATATTTACCTATTATATGTGATAGTTTATAGTTATATGTGACCTTTTGTATTATTTGTGATATTTACCTATTATATGTGATAGTTTATAGTTATATGTGACCTTTTGTATTATTTGTGATATTTACCTATTATATGTGATAGTTTATAGTTATATGTGACCTTTTGTATTATTTGTGATATTTACCTATTATATGTGATAGTTTATAGTTATATGTGACCTTTTGTATTATTTGTGATATTTACCTATTATATGTGATAGTTTATAGTTATATGTGACCTTTTGTATTATTTGTGATATTTACCTATTATATGTGATAGTTTATAGTTATATGTGACCTTTTGTATTATTTGTGATATTTACCTATTATATGTGATAGTTTATAGTTATATGTGACCTTTTGTATTATTTGTGATATTTACCTATTATATGTGATAGTTTATAGTTATATGTGACCTTTTGTATTATTTGTGATATTTTCACTATTACCGCGATGGTTTCTTTGTATTTTGTGTTAGTGAAGTTTGGTTTGATACATATAATATTTATTTACGATATGGTCATATCACTTCTATTATTGCCGATTTTGTGTTAGTGAAGTTTGGTTTGATACATATAATATTTATTTACGATATGATCATATCACTTCCATTATTGTCGAATCATTCAATAGTTGGATTCGTGTGGCAAGAATACTTCCTATTTGCGATATGATGGATCACATTAGTATGCAAATAATGGAAATGATAAATACTGTAGAGATGGCAAGAAAATGGAATAGCTATCACAAATGCCATATAATATGTCAAACAAAAGTTCATGTAGTAATCACAAGTGCATATTTTACATTTTATCACCACGAGTCTCAAAATTTATAAATAATGTATAAACATCCAACATCCAACTAACGTTATACAAGTTTGTCTAATACTTTCCTCAATCAATGGTACATCATTACTCCTAAAATTTAAGTTATATTATTTAACATTTCATCATTAAAAATCACAAGTCTCAAAATTAACCCCAAGATACAAAAGATATTCGGGATCGTCTACATCTTATTTGAGACTCTCTCTTCTTCAATTATCGGCCTTCACATATAATTTGAGCAAAGAAGCCATGCCCTTAATATTTCGGACTCCCTTTGTAAAACTTCAATGTCCATGACCTCCTTTCTTTCTAGGATCGCTTTGATGTATAAATATGAGTGTATGCCATAAATCGTACCTAAATAAAAAGAGGTGAAGTAATAGTCATATCGATAATAAATAAGATTATATATCATATTGAATGTGTAAAATTCACAGTGATACAAAAACATCACGATAATATCTAACGATAACGTAAAAAATGATAAATTGTCATAAATAATGAGTATAAGTCACAATGTAATGTATAAATATCACATAACACTAGCATATGTCACGATAGGGATTATATGCCACACAAAATGTATAAATATCACATGAGAAATGTATATGTCAACGACAAAGCGTATATGTCACAATGCATATATAAATGTCTCATAACACTAGTATTTATTGTAAAAATAGAGAGTGCGTATGGTGCGGGAGTTATTATAAGCAGAAAATTACAAAATGAGATAGGAGAATACTTAAAACATATTAGTCTTGCAAATTTATCCAATATAAAGAGTGAATAAGATCATCCAAACCCTTTATAGCATCCCCAAAGTCTCAAAGCAAGCATGGGACTCTATTCAAACATAATAAGTACACCAAAGAAAAACACTTAATAAACAATTAAAACAACAAGCATGGAAAATTTTCTACATGTACCAAAGACAAGTAAACCTAAAAATCCATTACTTCAAGACCTTACCCATTAAGCACCCTAATCACAAAATCCCTAAATTTAAGCCCAAAACTCCCTAGAATTCCATCATCCAAATTAGACGAAATTTTGACCCGTACCCATTTCCCAAAATGGGATTTTTAACAAAATAATCGAGGCAAACTAAAAATTACACCAAGAATCGGGGCTCGTCAAAAACCCAAAAGGGCATCTCAACAACAGGAGAATCGACCAAAAATGAAATTGAGAGTCAAATTGAGATGGGTTTCTAGTTTTCTTACCTAGGGGCGAGGAGGCAGCGGGGCAAAATCGAGGAGGAGAAAGGAGGAGGAAAGATTCGGAGTTAGTCCGGGTTCTCGTCGGCGGTGGAAGAATGAGATCTTGAGAGGAAGAGGGTGGTGAGAAAATTGGTTGCTGGAGGAAGAGGGTGATGGAGTTCAGAGATTCATTTTAAATGGGAATGATGGAATGACCTTATCGGAGGGATTTTTACAAGATATGGGGTGAATAAGACTAAACTCTTTATAAGGCTGGCCGAATAACGTTTCGTATCAAAGGGTGCATAGCCTAACTTTTTTTGGTTCCTCTATGCAAATTTCCCAACTTTTATAATAATCAGATAAAAATATAAGATTCTCAAAGACAATTATAGAATCCAAATCTGGGGGCCAAAATAGCCCCTTAACCGAGCAAGAATCCAATTAAAGATTCCCCTTCCTCTTTCAATCACGTCCCTCAATCAAACAGTCCACACTTCACCACCGAAAATCCAACGGTCGATAACAACCGATCGCTTCCATCAACGTACCGCATCTCAGCCGTCCGCTCCCGAACCAATGAATAACCGCCACGTGGAAGGATAGCATTACGCAGGCCTGCTGACGTGGCTGGGCCCCCCCGGCTCCCGAAGGCGGCGACATCCACTAGAAATACTCGCCAGCGGGATCCCCGAGCGAAGCGAGCGGGGGTCCAAACGGAATCTTGGCGGAATATTCGGTTAGATTCCGATCGGACGGCGGGGAGATGGGGGTGGCGAGCGAGGACGCGGTCGAGATCGAGACGGCGAAGGGAGGCGGCGAGCCGAGCGTCGTCACCGTTAACTGCCCGGATAAAACCGGGCTCGGCTGCGATCTCTGCCGAATTATTCTCGAGTTCGGGCTTTATATTACGAGGGGAGGTCAGGGTTATTTTGGGAATTTCAAAGTTATGATTTTATGCTGGACTTTTGAGTTTTGATTGCGGACGAAGCATTGGATGACGTTTGCTCTCATTTATTTCTGCTTAATTTTGAATTTTTTTTGTTTGTACTTTACAGTTTCATTTTTGCCCTATTTTTTGGGGGAATTTCTTATTGATTAGGGCGTTTGATGTGAATATAGGGGTTGAGAGTTGTTGGTAAATTTAGAATTTTGAGTTTTCCTCTGGATTTTGTGATTTGAATTTTGATTCAGAGATTGATTTTTGCTTATTAGGTGGAGTTTTGGAGGTCCATTTTATGTAGTGGATAAAAAGGGGGGAAAAATCTTATATTTTTTTTAGAGTTTACTGTTATATTGCTACTGAGAGTTCAGCAAGAATTGTTACTTTTAGTTGTTTGCTTGTCTAAATTTTCTTGGGTTTTGGGTTAAATCAATATTGCTTTTGTAGTAGAGAGGATTTCCTCTAAAATTTGCTTCTTTAAAAAAAAATAATTTTACCCAACTTGTCAATATATTTTCTCCTTGACTTGTTTTGAATTTATCCCTTGTTTCAATTATTCTTTGTTATAATAATGGGTTTTGGAAATTTGGCTGTTTCACTAGCTGGATTAGCCTTGTTATCCTAAATTTTATTCATTTTTATTACAGATGTATCAACCGATGGGAAATGGTGTTTTGTTGTGCTCTGGGTTATCCCCTGCTCTCCCAAAATAAATGTCCAATGGAGGAGCTTAAAAAACAGACTTTTATCTTTATGCCCGTCGAATCCAATCCCATTCTACTATGATATTGGAACCCAGCCTGCAATATCTCAGGTTTACTTACTGAAGCTCTTCTCCGTTGATCGAAAGGGATTATTACATGGTAATTTTCCTGTTTTTCTTTGTAATGGAGGCAGAGCTGGATTTCTTGGTCCAATTTCTTATGAGATTTTGTGAAGTGTTGCAGATGTTACTCATGTTCTTTCTGAACTTGAGCTCTTGATCGATAGAGTGAAGGTTTCGACGACCCCTGATGGTAGAGTCATGGATCTCTTCTTCATAACGGATGGCATGTGAGTGTGGATATAGCTATTTTTTTTTTTAGCATTCGTGCATTTGTTCATTGAACTAAAACTTATGTATGAGTTTTCTAGTCGACATGGCTTTTTTGAGTTTAAAACATGAGATAGTTTCTTATTAGACTTTAACTTTGAAGTAATGAGGGAGCCAGAAACTGTCTACATGCACAGAGAGAGTAAACAGGGACTGCTATGTCTCTCTAACTCTATTAAAATCGCGTCTACATAGCACGGATATGGGTACAATGTGGGCACGGTAATTTCTAAAGAAAGTAGGACATAAAGATTGAAGAGATATGATAGCATGAGCTTAGAACCTTTCCATATTAAAGGGAGAGTTCGTATCCATGCATATATATTATATATACATGTTCTTGCACCTAAGCATCCAAGAAACTGTTCTTGATAATATAGAACATGCAATGATTGTAAAATTTTATCATACCATACGTTTTAATGACTTCAGAGAGGAATAGTGCTTGGCTTTTCAACTTTTTTAAAATAGACAAGACATATTTAAACTTATTCACAATTTTATACAACTTGATTACTTGACAACATTTTTTCGCTAAAAGATAGTTAGATACAAATATGTGTATAAATGAAAGCAAATAGATTTGTCAAATATGTAATGTAATGAAGTAAGTGTATCGGAGTGTGAGATTCATGTTCAAAAAGTATATAAGAGGTGTTGTAAATTAAAACATGTATTGTATACAATTGAAAACCCAAAATTTGGAAAAGGTTTTGTTGCTGTTGTAATTATATAATTGAAAACACATCTGACTAAATGCATAGCACATATTCAAGGAGTTGTTAAGTAGTTTCTTTGAGTAAACAAGGGAAGAAGAGATGGCAGCACAATTTAGACTAGGTTTTCAGCTTGTTGCTTCTTGTGGCTAGATTTCCTCATACACATAGTTACAATTCTTACATCTCTACAGTTGTTCCTCTAAATATTAAGCTTGTCTGTGTTAGTTATCCGACACCTTAAATATTTTGGGTTCAGGGAGCTCTTGCATACTAAAAAGAGACAAGATGAGACATGCCAAAAATTGGATGAAGTTTTGGGAGACTCATGCATCAGTTGTGAGTTTCAATTAGCCGATAGTTTTCAGCAGGGTTTCTCTTCCCTTCCTCCTGCTGTTGCTGAAGAACTATTTCATCCTGAGATAGGTGAAGGCGATATCGGTTCACAAGCACTTAGTCCAGATATGACTAAGCTTAAAAACATGAACTTGATCATAGACAATTCCTTAAGCCCTTCTCAAACTTTGCTTCAGATTCACTGTGCTGATCAGAAGGGTCTTCTCTATGACATTTTGAGGACTTTGAAGGATTGCAACATTCAGGTACCACTCAGTATTAATTTACTGCATGACCCTTTATTTTGGATTGGAAGTTGAGTATCAAACTACATCAATCAGCTTGGAAAATATATCTCTTGTCAAATAAGAAGGAAGAAAAAAGGTTAATAACGTGAAAAAGACGAGATGTGCCAGAAATTTTACATTTCATCGTAACTCCAGTGACTCCAACAAATGGAATTTCCTATTAATTGATACGATAACAACAATAAAGGTTACATGGATCCTGACCTTCCATCAGTTCTATTAAGCATATCTTCTTACTAACTTAACCAGTATCATATGCTTCTTACATTATTCTGACTAAGTTTTCTTAGGTTACCATTAGTCCTTTCTCCATATTAATTATAATCGTTTTAACTTCTTCTAATTGACACATTTAGTGACCTCCGTTGCATATGAACAAAGTATCTCAATCGGTTCTTTCTTATTTTATCCTCAACATCTAATTTAGTAATAATGTACTCATTTTTGTCCTATTTCTTAACATATATCCACACCTCCATAGCATTCTCATCTTGTTCATTAGTCAGTTTCTTAGTATATTTTTTTATGATTTTGTACAGTCATGCACAGGTATATCCTTGTCAGTCTGATTATTTAATCTGATACTGTTCCAAACTATGTCCTTTAATAGAGGTTGTCTCCCATAGCTAGATTTGTTTGTTAATTTATAGCGTGCATGCAGCTTACCTAAAAGGGCATGGCTAAAATATTATCAAAAGATGTCATGCTCAATTATTCTTCCAATTATTGTCATCAAGAGGTTATACAACAAATACGGACAAACATTTAACTTGACCTACATATCAAGTGGCAGCTAAAAAAAGAGCTTTAACCAATTTGGTTGTTTGTTTCTTTTGGACTTCTCTTATTAGATAATTTGGCAGTTTGTTTCTTTCTCATGATAGTTAACTGTTTTGATTTTTTTGCTTAGATATATACGTAGGGGGCAGTGAACAGACCATAATGGATGCTGCGGACCCTTAATTTGAATTTTGCCCACTGTTTCATCACACTGGTCTTTGCACTTACCACGTAAATAACACAACCTTGCCAAGGGGTTGTTTGGTTTGTAGCACTTGCATTTGCATGCGGTTGAAACATTTGAGTCAGTTACAACAGTTGTTTCGCCGCAATTGATATATGTAGTTGCCAAAATAACATCCAATTGAAACATATGACTTACGCAAATTTGGGTGTAAGTAGCGGTTGCAACCTTTTCTGAGTTGCAAATGAGGTTTAAATTATAACTCCCAACTGTGACAATACCAACAACTAGAACCACAGTTGCAAATTGTAAAATTTTAAAACTGAACCAAACAACTACAACTGCAGCCTTAGAAATTGCAGTTGCGTGCAAGTGATACTTGCATTGCAAATCACAGTCACGTCAAACAAAACAGACGCTCAATTAAACTAAGGATCCTTTAGTGGTCTTTTTAAAAGTGAACAATTGTTCAACACGAATGCATATTTCCTTTTTTTCTCCCCCTTACTTTATGTATTATAGAACATTATAACATGACTTCTTCTCCAATGCGATTTAGATAGCGTATGGACGATTCCTCTCAGACAATAAAGGCTACCGCGAAATAGACCTTTTCATCCAGCAAGCCGATGGTAAAAAGATAATTGATCCTGAAAAGCAAAACACAATTTGCTCTCGGTTAAGATTGGAGATGCTCCATCCTTTAAGAGTGATAATTGTCAGTCGTGGCCCAGACACCGAGCTCTTGGTCGCTAACCCTGTCGAGTTATCGGGAAAAGGAAAACCTCGAGTATTTTATGATGTCACACTTGCTCTCAAAACACTTGGCATCTGCATTTTCTCGGTAACAAATCTTACCACATCGAATTCTTCTATTATTTATAGATTTCATGAAATTTTGATATTGATGCTGAACTTTGTCTCTTAGGCTGAAATCGGGAGACAGACAACATCAGAGAGGCAATGGGAGGTGTATAGATTTCTCTTGGAGGAAACGAGAGAATATCCGTTAGCAAATATGCGAGCTAGAAGTCAGATTGTGGATAGAGTAAGGAGGACGTTAATGGGGTGGTGAGAGCTTTAAGATTGAGATAAAATCAATGAGCTTGAGTTAGTTAGTTTACTTTTTCAAGTGTATTATATCGTGGGATTTTCATCTGTACAGTGTAATCACCATCCTATAGCAATAAGTTGTTTAATGTCTCAATATTCCTTAGTCTCCGCTATTTGGAATTGTCTTGATTTGCCGACAGTGTTCCCCTTAATTTTCCAATGGGTTAATTGCACACAGACCTCCCCCCCCCTTAGGATCGTTATTTTGAACTTACTTACTACCATGTAGTTTTATCGTTGCAGATGGACCCCTTGAGTTAAATTTTTTTACTGTTTCACCCTCAAGATACTCATTTTTCCGTTTGATTACTTTCAGAGTTTTACCGGATGAGGGTCTCTGATGTAAAATGAATACACTTTGATATGTGCATCGTGTTGCATCATGTGGCACATTGCCCTTTGATATTTTGTTATAGAAGCAGGCAGGGGTGATCGCAGATATATGAAGATTTGTACTGTAATTGATTACCCCTAAACATATAGGAGACTAGTAATTGATTAACCCTAAACATTTGTAGCAAGACCCCTTGATGATCTAGCAAAGTCATCAGTCCACTGTGAGAGTCTGGTTTTCGCTACAACATACTGAAATATCAGGGATCTCTCTGTAACTAACCTCCTATATTGCATGAGGTATAACTGCATCTAATCCTTCAATCTAGAAATATTGCACAAATCCTACAGAGATAGACTAATGATGAAATCTTTTTTGATAACTTATGTAGCTAGCTAAGATGACACTATTTTCAATGTACACTATTAATCCAACAGCCATTAATCCAATAGATAGTGACAATCAAATCCTTTTACCTTTCAATAAGATTTGAAAGATGAGTTGGTGGGAAATTAGGATTCATTGACAAGTCTTTATCAGATAGCCTGTGGACAATGAACTTTGGCTCTATCCAGATGCAAAAGGTAATGGCACTAATAAAATCAGCACATTTCAAATGTCTGAAATTTGAAGTGGACCCTTGTTCTGAGTCACACACTATTGACAATAATTGAGCAGAGATAGTCCAATTGGTCCTTTGTACTTGTTTCTATGTGGGGTCCGTCTGACGTGGATTCTTATTTTATTTATTTTCTTTTTAAGAATAATTGGTTAGATACAGTTGCTTGCTTTTAGTAAATTAAATTTTCGGAGGGCATGAATTATTGCTTTTTTTTATTTACAATGTGCTGTGATTTTGTGGTCCCACCGCGTCCGGAGACAAGGTGTTGTGCTTGTCAATGCTACAGATTTTGTAAACAATCACAAGCAAGTACGTTACAATCATTTGTTGGTTTAATGGAGGTCCAGCTGGATTCTGGGTGTAAGGGTGCAAATGGGTCGGATGAGTATCGAATACTGTAGTTATCAGTCGCGGATCCAGGAATATTTTCGGGGGCAGATGACAATTTCACTACCAATGAATTCGTGTTTCCTTTTTTTTCGGATTTATTTTTCTAATTCACAAAATTAGAGGGATTATGATACTGAGGGATAAGTATTTATACATAAATTCATTGGATACATCATAATTTATCAAATCTTCATCATTCATCTCTTCCACTAATTAAGCAAATAAAAAAAAAGAAAAAAAGAGAAAAAATAAAAGTCATTGAATCACTCACCAGTCACCACAAAGGAGACGGAGACATTTAAGATGACGGCACCTCGACGGCTCGACGGGAGAATCGCGACGGCCCAATGGGAGATGGAGACGGAGAAGAACCAACGATTGACTACCCTCTCTCTCAGCCTCCGTGGCTTTAAGCTTTTGATTTGGGAAAGGGGATCAAATGAAGCCGCAGGGGCTTCATTAGCTCATTGGGTAAATTTTAATTTGGGCTTCTTTGATTTTGGGCTTTGTTAACATATGGGCTTGTGTCTAGAGGTTTCAAGTGTTTAAATGAATGGGCTTGTGTGTTGGCTGGCTTGGGTTAAGGACTTAAGGGTGCAATTTGTTTAATTTTGGGGCAAAGTATAAATTTTAAGGGGTTAAATGCAAATATAAAAGTTTAGGGTGTTGTCACCCGGCACCATGTACATCCTACGGTACTTATCATATTCGTAACCGGTAACCTCTCACAAATTTCGAATACAATTAGGACTATAGATGGGTTTGGTGAGTAAAATTCATAATCCGTTTATGCCAAAATTGATTATGGATACAGATATGATAAGGAAAAATATATGTGGATATAAGAAAAACATGTAAGACTTGATAAATATATATGTTGTGCGATCGACTTATTCTCAGATCTTGTTTATTTGCAACGGATACTATTAGAAAAGAAATAAGTTTTAGTAGGATAACTATTTCTATGGAGAAAAAAGGTTTGTGATATTGATCCCCAAATCTCATTTATTTTGAAATAAGTCATCCCCAGCCAAGAAAGGAAGGGGAAAAAAATGTTTAAATCCAATCCTAGTTTGCTCAATTAAAATTTGCTACAAAAACCAACGAAAAGAAAGTCAAGAAACATGACATTTAGATTATAGATTGGAGGAATTTTAAGAACTTTAGCAAGTTAGGTTTGTCATTTTTTTAAGTAACAAGTTAGGTTTGTCATTGAATGGTCTTAAAAGAGAGTGAGTGGAAGAGGATGAGCTGAAGACAAGGATAAAACAAGTTTGATCTGTCCACCGTAAGAAGAGCATTTTTATAAGAGAGTTTAGTCTCACGCCAAGAACAAAACCCAAGGTCGTGAGAACAACTTTTGGTTCAAAACAGAAGAAATAGAAATAGAAAAAGATGGAAAAATCTTATAAAAGTGGACTAAAAATCTTTAAGGGTCAAATATAAGCCATAAACTTAGAGTTAACATATGCGGACGACTTATATATTCAAGATAATACTGCAAAATAACAGTTCACATGATATCACAAACAGAAAAATCTCATGACAATGCCAAGATGCAACCGGAAACAATGAAAAGGTTATAGTCCAAACTCAATCAACCTAACAAAAGGAAGTGTTCCCATCCAAATGAAACTAATAGAACAATTATAAAATTTAAGTACAGTTTCTTACAAAGAATAATAATAACAATTAATTACAGTTCATTTTCTTGGCTGTTACCGCAGACGTAGGACAATTACAGAGAACCCCGTTTTATCGATACCATCAGTAGCACTTACGATTCCTTGATTGACATTTTGATCAGGATAAATTACAGACAGCCCCCTTCTCTCTAGAGGTGTGATAAATGCCAATAAATGAGGGTGGCTATCTGCATTTTAACCAAAAATTACAGAAGAGGACATTATTAGACGAAGCCGCCCTCTGCCCACAAAGAACCAGACTTATGACCATTATCCTTGCTTGCTGAGCTTTCGTTGTAGTAACCGTTATCATTCTCATCCTTAACATCATCCCAACCGGCCCAATTATCACCACCATGATTCCCCTGTTTATTATTAGGTTCTTCCTTCTGATTATTGTCGTCCCAATCGTCCCAGGAGCTGATGGAGCTGTAATTTCTGTTTGAATGGTTTTTGAAAGAATTATTATCAAAGCCCTTGCTCCCCTGTCCAAAATTTTGGTAGTGGCCATCCTGTGTGTTGTAGTTATTTTGCCAATTATCCCCTTTCCAGGTGCTGATACCTCCCTCTTTGGTGTATTCCTCGACCTTTTGTGATGCTATCGCCATAACGCCTTTCATGATTCCCCATGTCTTTTGGCCGATCTCGTTCACCTTTTGGTCATAGCCGCCCTCTCTCACCTATATATTTTGGACAAGTGCAATTTCAAATATGTCCACATTGAATGAACGAGAAAAATAAAATATCCTATGTTTTCATACTTTTAATCTATTCCCAGTAAATTTTAAGAACAACCAACATCATGAAAGGTTTACTGACTGGGTGGAAGAAACTAAGAGTTTAAACGTGACCTTTCATGACAGAGGAAGATAAGTTCCATGATATAAACAACTCATAATCAACGGGGAGGATTATAGAAGAAAACATAAAGCATATGATTAAAAAGAATCTGTTCCTTACATATTTACCCTCAAAATTTGTATTTCAAAAGTTCTCTCCCACCTTGCATTGACCAATTTGTCCCCCAAATAATACGGAGACTCTTTATTGTCAAGTTAATTGTTGTTAGTTCTAAGAGAGGGGGTGGAATCTCTATTATGCCCTCCTCTTCCTCTACTTTCACAAAAGCAATGAGGAAAAATCAATAAGAGAAATCTTTCTCTTTTAACCAGAATTTCTCTTCCCACACCCTACCCCCAACACACACACAAAACCCACCACCACCAAAACTAACCACCAACCCCAACTTAAAAAGGAGCCAATATGATTGGTGGTGCTAATTTTTTCTTCCAACCATATCATACCATTTACTATCATAGCAACTTTAAGTGGTGGACTATGAGTGCACTGAAGTCCTTCAAATGATTAAGAAAGTAATGGAATATTTTATCATGGGCTCATTCAGATCCCTTATCACTTGTTATTAGTGCACCACTTAGTGATGTGCTTGTCGTTGGAAGCAATTAAGAAGGATAAGATAGTAACTTAATGGAAGAGATAGCCCAAAAGAAGAATATGATTCATTTAGTCAACCCAAAATTTTTTGGAGAAAGTTCATTTCAAGGACCATTCCCATTAATGTTTGCTATTTGTTCCCTCGTCTCGTCAAGTCTTTTCAGTTTCATAGTCAGTCGTTTATTTCTGTATCTTCAACATCATGAGTCCATGACCAATATGTCAGTAGCGTCCAACAGCCTACTGTCTACAGAGCATCACAGGGAACTTTCAGCTTACTCTTAAGAGATGTAGGCCCAACTTGTGAAAAGTAAGGATCAGGATTAAGATAATCACCAATAAAAAAGCTCTCTAAGCCTGTCAGCTCATATTCCATTTATTATGCGGAACCCATCTGTTAGGTATGCAAGCAATTTTTCAGTGTATAATGTTGTTTGACAGATAGAAATTCTTCAATAAGTATTTCTCTAACTAAAATCACTAGTTAACACTGTCCAGTCCATTACTACAATCATAAACTATGTACCAGTTTTTCTTAGGGAAAATTAACACAGTCCTGGACTGTCAACCTAAGACATATTTCTAAGCCTTCATAGGGATATACTGATGAATTTCCATTTAAAATCCTTTCGCAAATTGAAAATTGGTTTTGGCTAGACAAACAACAATTGAATATAATAACTATTCAGGGACTCTTAGATAACATCAGAATTACCTGCAGAAGAGAAATGCTATATTTCCTGGAGGAAGACTGGGTTAGTGCAGTGATTGGTGAGGTTTTCTAAATTTCCCCTACAAGGTTCTCCCTACCACAGCTATATAAATCGGTGGAAGTGTAACCATCATAAAATGGGAAAAGGATATACTTACAAGGCCTGTCACTTTCAGTCTTGGTGGGTTGATGATCAGTAATGTCAATATTGAGAGGATAATTGCTAGATTGCAACAAAACAAAACAAATTATACTAAGAGCAAAAGAAAAGGTACCTTGGATGTAAGATCCTTTGTGCCTGCTTGGACAACAGTCGCAGCAGAAGCTGCAACCAGCGAAAGACGTCCAAATCCCTGACAAAATCAAACAGAAGTCAGATGCCTAATTCTCTACATAATAGTGAGCAAAATGCTTGTGATATTTAGTAACCGACATACTTCTCTATATAAAAGTAGATGGTAGATTTTTCTACCAGGCAAGTGCTGCAGCAGTCAGTGCGGCTAAGAAATTGCATAAATATCAACTTGTTATTCATCAAGAAAAGAAGAAGATAACATAAAAGGGGCAAAAACCAATTAGAAGTTTATGAACAATCATGCAACAGCAAGAGCGAGAGAGGAGGCGAACAACAGGGAGGGAGGGAGGGAGAAAAGGATGCACTCCAACTCCATACATTAAAAAGCACTGCATAAGAAAAGGCTGTTCATTCATTAAGAAAAGGTAAGAAGAACATAATAAGTGATTTGTATGACATACAAACTATACAACCAGACCACAAAGTACTCTAGCTCAGTATCACTAGAAGCACGTATCCAGGAGGCAAATTAGCACTTTGTTCTATATCCTAAAGATTGTCTTCAAGTATGATACATCACAAACATCATGCAAACAAAGGTGAATTAAGTTATAAATCCTCTACCTTACTAAACTAAGTAGTAACATGAGTACATATTATATATCCTTATGTAGCATCTTGAATGTTCACAGTCCTTACACTACAATTTTACATATGGATGAAATGTTACAACTTCATATCGGTCAAGAATCTTAATTCTACTTGCGTACAGCTAACCATGGACAAGAGACTCATTTTCCATGTCAAGTATATTCTTCAATATTTCTAAACAACCAACCATTAAACGCACATTCGGCACCAAGTGGATTCACCATGCAGCATCCTATCGTCTCAAATTTATGAACTCATTCATTGTCTCTCAAATCTGAGCTGATTCGTGAAGCACAATGTCACGGAGAGAAGAGTTTACTATATTGTTGTAGATTTGGCTGAATGAGGAGTATAACTAAGAAGAGCAGGGGAGTAGGACACTTTGGTGGCACCATGCCACAAAGTATTGTACCAACACTTGGTCCATAGAAGTTATCCCCTCTTTAGGTTCAGTGCAGAAAATCATAAGTATGTCTCTGACGTTTGATAAATCATCACAGATTGACCATCAGATTGAGGTTGATAAGACAAAATTATGAAGAGTCAACCCTCTGGACCACGAGGCACTAATCAATGCACCAATTAGTGCAATGAACTTCGACATTCCACTAATGAACACAATACCTTCCGTGAATATTTGAATGACTTTGCTTCCAACGCATGGGTGGGAAAGTGCCAAGAAGTGAGAAAATTCAGCGAATTGATGTACAACCACTAGAATTACTCGTTTGTCATTGCTTATCAGTGACCCTCAATGAAAACCAGAAAAATGCTTTCCAAGAGATGAAAAGAGGCCATAATAAACAGGCTGGTGAATGATTCTTCATGAGCTTTGCCCACAAGCCTTAATATGATGTTCAATCTGAAATACTTAATAGGACATAGGAGACATATTAATTTGTTTCCGCAATACTAAACCTATAAAGAATGAATTAGATGGCTCCGATGGGATGAGTATTGGTAAACTCTGTGGCACACCACCAGTAAACTATACCCTGGAAAGTACAATATAGGCAGCCTCCCCTTATTCATTTTCTCATAACCATCATTCAACGAAGTCTACCATAGTATAGAAATCTATTCAGGCTTGCAATGTTGTGCTTCAACAACTTAAAGATGATGGACACAACATCGCATGAAGAAACTTGTCATTGTCCTTCAACAACTTAAAGCTGAAAGACCCACATAAAGAAACCTATCAACGCTGAGCGTACAACGAAGGTCCACGAAGGTGTGTCTATCCCTCAGCCCGACATATTTTAGTTGGTTGCCAGCACACTTAAAAGCTCTATCCTATTATGGTCCTATAGACAAATTTGGGAGAGTTCAATCTTGGTATAGATGGCCAAGCAGCCATTATGCTTTTGGAGTTTTTTACCCTCTTCTCTACTATGATTCACCCTTTTCTCTTCTGATTCTTTGCATTCACTGCACCTTGGTTTACTCCTCTCCAGTTCCTTCTCTGTATCCTCACCGGCTTTATGTGAATCCTCCTATTGGTCCTCCAACTGTTCCTTCGGCTTATTGTTATGGTAGGTAGCTAGCACATAGATTCATAGTTTTGCACCATCTCTCTTAGATATGGACTGAAAGTAGCTTGTGATTGGAGATATAGGAAGTGGTAGCAAATATACTATAAGATATGCCTTCTTCTGTAATGAGTTATAAGTACCATGTCACTCTTTCTATTGTTTCCCATACCTAGATTTTGGAGTTTCTCTTAACCTGTGTTAAATTGTCAGTATTATTGTAACAAGAGAATGAGAAACAACTAGCGATACAAAAGGATATGGAAACTCAAGGATATATTCGCACAATTGCACTCATATATCTATCACACTAAATATCCATATCCAATAGGATATGGATATCCCTCTTTATCTTTGTTAGGATACATATAAGAAAACGGAAATAATTGAAATATCCTGACCTGTTTCTGAATATATGTATCAATCAATTGGTTAAAATTATTTTGATCTAGTGGATCGAGATCAATTTCAGAGATCGAATATAGTCTTTCGGATATGTTGAACATATTGATATGAGAATTTTGTTTTATGTAACATTTTTTTGTTCATAGGGCCCTGTCTTATATGTTTCTCCATATACACTTTGTACCGACATATGTTTTCTCTTACATGATATGATATGATATTCGATTTTAGCGAATATAGATTATGGATTTTCCTTGTAGAACCATGTCCATATTTGTAAATGTATCTGTCAAGTGTCAAGTAAGAAAGTGGATATCAGTAAATTGCATGTATGATATACAATTTGTTTGAACCCTAAAGGCGAGCATTTTCCTAGTACTTCTCAGGTGTTTTCTAATGCAGGTGGGCATAAAGAGTCCCCTCCCTCTTCCCTTTTACTTGTCCTGAAAAGACGCAACCATCCAAGTGAATTACTTATAAGTTGCAATTGACAATAATCACTTAAAATAATGCTAATGCCAAGCAACAAAAAGAGCAAACAATTACCTGAGAGACTACCGACATCACATCCCCTTGCGGCGGATTATTCCTAGTCACTGGCGCAGGCGACGACCCAAACCCCACATACTTCCCTCCTTGAGAGGGCGGAAGCCCTTCAGGTCTCGACTCATTCTCTTGAATCTTCCTCGCAAAGAAGCTCTCTTTATTTGCAGCCGATGCCTCCAGCTGCGATCTCGTATAAATATCTGTGGTCGATCTCGATCTAGACGGCTGTCCTCCTCTGGTTCCATTGTTTCCCGCCCTAAAATCCCCTGTTGACTGGTTTCTTCTCATATCTGATGATCTGAAATCATCATCCCAATCATCCCAACCTCCATTACTCTTTGCAGAACTTCCACCGTTCTGGCTCACTGGCGGCTTCCTCGCCTCGGCCCCACTGCCGCCGAGGGTTTCTTTAACCACCGGTGGATCTCTCCATGGCCGGCCTTCAGCCAATGCCTACATTTCAAAATAAATAGAAAATTCAATATCATTTAAGACTGATGAGCAAGATTTTCATAAAAATAATCATACCTACATATTGCTACTGCAATCAGAAAATTAATAGATAATCACAAATTTTAAGATAGAAAAGATCAAAAAAAGCAAAATGTGCTAGAATTTCAAGAAAACTACTAATAACAAACAGAATAATATGCAGAATCTGCAAAGCAATAGAACCTAAAGTTCAAATAAAGGAACGGAATTTTTTATTTTTCAAGGATTCAGCAATAAAAAATTACACTAAAAATCACAAAAATCCTAGCAAAAATCCATAGAAAATTTCAAGAAAACTAAACCACGCAAGAAACAAACAGATCTAGTTACAGAATTACTACATCACTATACGATCCAAAATTCAAAGAAATAAACTCATGATCTCAAACAAAAATAAGCACTCAAAAAAAAAAAAAAACGCCTAAAAAAACAACCTGGATCCGATCGCGATACACAGAAGCGGCGTTCGAATTATACTTCTTGACGATCTCCGTCTCCTTCGCGATCCCGTACTGCTTCAAGAACGCGTTGAGCCTGTCGTTGCCGCCGGCCTCCATCTTCTTCAGCTGGACCTCGGACCACGAGTCCATGGTCACCGACCTCACGAAGCTGACGTGGACCCCGAGGCCCCGGTGCCTTCCAGAACATTCTAGACACATGAAGACCCCGTAGGAGACCGAGGCCCACTGCGGGTTCTTCTGGCTGCAGTCGACGCAGGTCTTGTTGCCGCCGGCGCTGGACTGGAGGTCGCGGAGGCGGCGGGAGGCGGAGGGCGCCGCCATTTGGAGGTCTCAGATCTGAGGGGTCTGGTTGAAATTTGGAAGAGATCGAGGGGGGAATTTGGAAATTTTGCTCTTGCTTCCTTTCCAATGTGGAGGAGAAATTGGTCGAGAAATTGGGGAGAAAAGCGGTTTACGAGAGTCAGAGCGTGGAGTGTGAATGTCCCAATTATTTCGGCGTTATATATAAATAAATGAATAAATAAATATTATTCAGGAGAGGAATTGAAGTGGAAGGACGCCAGGCCGTCGGTGAGAGAAATTGGTACATGGACCATAATTGATGTGACCACGTATCTGACCATAACTTTGGATGATTATCAGAAACTCCACTTTAACTTTCAAAATTTTTATCACCCCCTTTTAAGTTTATGTTAACAATTCTATCACAGGAGTTTGAAGGCAAAATCTCATGGTATGCTTTCCACAGTTTTGCTCTGATCCGTCCAAAGTGGAAACTTTCATCTGGCCACTTCATTTAACTATTCCTCTTTTCCCCCCCGTTTTTTGCTAGTCTTCAATTGTATATTCTTGCACTGCATAATGTTGCAAAATATTTCATGTGGATCGTGACTGGCTTTTTCTTTGGTGGCCACATGCAATCTACATTCCAGCTGGAGTGCCAGCTCGACTGCGCTGCGGATGAGATGTTAAGATCTGAAGGATCTTAAACATGATTAATCCAAAGAGATAAACATCATGAGTGCGGAAGCAATATCTGAATCTATGATTTGGATCTTGAGTGGATTGATGGATCTTCTAATCTTAGGGCTTCTTCTCTTCCTTAGATCTCTTTTCTTAGATGGGGGTAAAAGAGATGAGAATTTTTTTTTATGTTAACTCTAGACTAGGGACCATAACCCCATATATATAGGTGTTGCACTTTTACAATTTGGCCCTCATCAAATTGTAATTACAACCCCAGTATCTGCACATTTAGCCCATGACAATATATAAATGCAGATAACCCAACTTAATTGATCACTTTAGTGGGTTTCCTTAAGTGATAGATTTACATTAATTTAACATATGTGCCCACAAATAGATTTAATTAGATTTAAATCTAACAATCTCCACTTGGGCACCATATGTATTCTTAAAATGTGTATTACCTTATGAGCTCAAAATCTCTATCACATACAAGGGTATTTCCAAACAATCTCGTCCATTGACCATATCAATATAGGATCAAAGCGGTTTTCGTCACATTTATCGTGACTAAACCCATCAATGGTCACATATACTAGTACAGCCAAATGACATAGATCAATCATGGATGTACAGCATGAAAAATTACATGCAATGTGATCTGTGCATGCCTATTTTTCAACTGGTCCTACCGAAAACTTTAGTGAGGTCAACTTTAATCATAATGTAACAGAGTGGTTAACTGAATACTTTATTCTGATCAGAAAAATAACCAAAGCCTGAATAGGTCCAAAATACTCATAAAGCAATAAAATCACAAACTCCCACTAAAACATGATATCCTCAAATATTACCACCCCCATATGAGCAGTGTGCTCTTGAAAAATTTTGGGTGGTAATCCTTTGTAAGAGGATGCGCTATCATGGAGTTTGTCCCAATATGCTCTATGGATATCATCCACTCGTACTCTTTCTTTCACAATTAGAAACTTAATGTCAATATGTTTTGACTTAGTTGAGCTTCATTGTTGTTGGAATACATGATGCATTTATTATCACAAAATACACTTTGTACCGACATATGTTTTTCTCTTACATGATATGATATGATATTGATTTTAGCGAATATAGATTATGGATTTTCCTTGTAGAACCATGTCCATATTTGTAAATGTATCTGTCAAGTGTCAAGTAAGAAAGTGGATATCAGTAAATTGCATGTATGATATACAATTTGTTTGAACCCTAAAGGCGAGCATTTTCCTAGTACTTCTCAGGTGTTTTCTAATGCAGGTGGGCATAAAGAGTCCCCTCCCTCTTCCCTTTTACTTGTCCTGAAAAGACGCAACCATCCAAGTGAATTACTTATAAGTTGCAATTGACAATAATCACTTAAAATAATGCTAATGCCAAGCAACAAAAGAGCAAACAATTACCTGAGAGACTACCGACATCACATCCCCTTGCGGATTATTCCTAGTCACTGGCGCAGGCGACGACCCAAACCCCACATACTTCCTCCTTGAGAGGCGGAAGCCCTTCAGGTCTCGACTCATTCTCTTGAATCTTCCTCGCAAAGAAGCTCTCTTTATTTGCAGCCGATGCCTCCAGCTGCGATCTCGTATAAATATCTGTGGTCGATCTCGATCTAGGCGGCTGTCCTCCTCTGGTTCCATTGTTTCCCGCCCTAAAATCCCTGTTGACTGGTTTCTTCTCATATCTGATGATCTGAAATCATCATCCCAATCATCCCAACCTCCATTACTCTTTGCAGAACTTCCACCGTTCTGGCTCACTGGCGCTTCCTCGCCTCGGCCCCACTGCCGCCGAGGGTTTCTTTAACCACCGGTGGATCTCTCCATGGCCGGCCTTCAGCCAATGCCTACATTTCAAAATAAATAGAAAATTCAATATCATTTAAGACTGATGAGCAAGATTTTCATAAAAATAATCATACCTACATATTGCTACTGCAATCAGAAAATTAATAGATAATCACAAATTTTAAGATAGAAAAGATCAAAAAAAGCAAAATGTGCTAGAATTTCAAGAAAACTACTAATAACAAACAGAATAATATGCAGAATCTGCAAAGCAATAGAACCTAAAGTTCAAATAAAGGAACGGAATTTTTTATTTTTCAAGGATTCAGCAATAAAAAATTACACTAAAAATCACAAAAATCCTAGCAAAAATCCATAGAAAATTTCAAGAAAACTAAACCACGCAAGAAACAAACAGATCTAGTTACAGAATTACTACATCACTATACGATCCAAAATTCAAAGAAATAAACTCATGATCTCAAACAAAAATAAGCACTCAAAAAAAAAACCCTAAAAACAACCTGGATCCGATCGCGATACACAGAAGCGGCGTTCGAATTATACTTCTTGACGATCTCCGTCTCCTTCGCGATCCCGTACTGCTTCAAGAACGCGTTGAGCCTGTCGTTGCCGCCGGCCTCCATCTTCTTCAGCTGGACCTCGGACCACGAGTCCATGGTCACCGACCTCACGAAGCTGACGTGGACCCCGAGGCCCCGGTGCCTTCCAGAACATTCTAGACACATGAAGACCCCGTAGGAGACCGAGGCCCACTGCGGGTTCTTCTGGCTGCAGTCGACGCAGGTCTTGTTGCCGCCGGCGCTGGACTGGAGGTCGCGGAGGCGGCGGGAGGCGGAGGGCGCCGCCATTTGGAGGTCTCAGATCTGAGGGGTCTGGTTGAAATTTGGAAGAGATCGAGGGGGGAATTTGGAAATTTTGCTCTTGCTTCCTTTCCAATGTGGAGGAGAAATTGGTCGAGAAATTGGGGAGAAAAGCGGTTTACGAGAGTCAGAGCGTGGAGTGTGAATGTCCCAATTATTTCGGCGTTATATATAAATAAATGAATAAATAAATATTATTCAGGAGAGGAATTGAAGTGGAAGGACGCCAGGCCGTCGGTGAGAGAAATTGGTACATGGACCATAATTGATGTGACCACGTATCTGACCATAACTTTGGATGATTATCAGAAACTCCACTTTAACTTTCAAAATTTTTATCACCCCCTTTTAAGTTTATGTTAACAATTCTATCACAGGAGTTTGAAGGCAAAATCTCATGGTATGCTTTCCACAGTTTTGCTCTGATCCGTCCAAAGTGGAAACTTTCATCTGGCCACTTCATTTAACTATTCCTCTTTTCCCCCCCGTTTTTTGCTAGTCTTCAATTGTATATTCTTGCACTGCATAATGTTGCAAAATATTTCATGTGGATCGTGACTGGCTTTTTCTTTGGTGGCCACATGCAATCTACATTCCAGCTGGAGTGCCAGCTCGACTGCGCTATGGATGAGATGTTAGATCTGAAGGATCTTAAACACGATTAATCCAAAGAGATAAACATCATGAGCGCGAAGAATATCCGAATCTATGATTTGGATCTAGTGGATCGAGATCAATTTCAGAGATCGAATATAGTCTTTCGGATATGTTGAACATATTGATATGAGAATTTTGTTTTATGTAACATTTTTTTTGTTCATAGGGCCCTGTCTTATATGTTTCTCCATATACACTTTGTACCGACATATGTTTTCTCTTACATGATATGATATGATATTGATTTTAGCGAATATAGATTATGGATTTTCCTTGTAGAACCATGTCCATATTTGTAAATGTATCTGTCAAGTGTCAAGTAAGAAAGTGGATATCAGTAAATTGCATGTATGATATACAATTTGTTTGAACCCTAAAGGCGAGCATTTTCCTAGTACTTCTCAGGTGTTTTCTAATGCAGGTGGGCATAAAGAGTCCCCCTCCCTCTTCCCTTTTACTTGTCCTGAAAAGACGCAACCATCCAAGTGAATTACTTATAAGTTGCAATTGACAATAATCACTTAAAATAATGCTAATGCCAAGCAACAAAAAGCAAACAATTACCTGAGAGACTACCGACATCACATCCCCTTGCGGATTATTCCTAGTCACTGGCGCAGGCGACCCAAACCCCACATACTTCCCTCCTTGAGGGGAAGCCCTTCAGGTCTCGACTCATTCTCTTGAATCTTCCTCGAAAAGCTCTCTTTATTTGCAGCCGATGCCTCCAGCTGCGATCTGTATAAATATCTGTGGTCGATCTCGATCTAGGCGGCTGTCCTCCTCTGGTTCCATTGTTTCCGCCCTAAAATCCCTGTTGACTGGTTTCTTCTCATATCTGATGATCTGAAATCATCATCCCAATCATCCCAACCTCCATTACTCTTTGCAGAACTTCCACCGTTCTGGCTCACTGGGCTTCTCGCCTGGCCCCACTGCCGCCGAGGGTTTCTTTAACCACCGGTGGATCTCTCCATGGCCGGCCTTCAGCCAATGCCTACATTTCAAAATAAATAGAAAATTCAATATCATTTAAGACTGATGAGCAAGATTTTCATAAAATAATCATACCTACATATTGCTACTGCAATCAGAAAATTAATAGATAATCACAAATTTTAAGATAGAAAAGATCAAAAAAAAGCAAAATGTGCTAGAATTTCAAGAAAACTACTAATAACAAACAGAATAATATGCAGAATCTGCAAAGCAATAGAACCTAAAGTTCAAATAAAGGAACGGAATTTTTTATTTTTCAAGGATTCAGCAATAAAAAATTACACTAAAAATCACAAAAATCCTAGCAAAAATCCATAGAAAATTTCAAGAAAACTAAACCACGCAAGAAACAAACAGATCTAGTTACAGAATTACTACATCACTATACGATCCAAAATTCAAAGAAATAAACTCATGATCTCAAACAAAAATAAGCACTCAAAAAAAAAAAAAACCCCTAAAAAAACAACCTGGATCCGATCGCGATACACAGAAGCGGCGTTCGAATTATACTTCTTGACGATCTCCGTCTCCTTCGCGATCCCGTACTGCTTCAAGAACGCGTTGAGCCTGTCGTTGCCGCCGGCCTCCATCTTCTTCAGCTGGACCTCGGACCACGAGTCCATGGTCACCGACCTCACGAAGCTGACGTGGACCCCGAGGCCCCGGTGCCTTCCAGAACATTCTAGACACATGAAGACCCCGTAGGAGACCGAGGCCCACTGCGGGTTCTTCTGGCTGCAGTCGACGCAGGTCTTGTTGCCGCCGGCGCTGGACTGGAGGTCGCGGAGGCGGCGGGAGGCGGAGGGCGCCGCCATTTGGAGGTCTCAGATCTGAGGGGTCTGGTTGAAATTTGGAAGAGATCGAGGGGGGAATTTGGAAATTTTGCTCTTGCTTCCTTTCCAATGTGGAGGAGAAATTGGTCGAGAAATTGGGGAGAAAAGCGGTTTACGAGAGTCAGAGCGTGGAGTGTGAATGTCCCAATTATTTCGGCGTTATATATAAATAAATGAATAAATAAATATTATTCAGGAGAGGAATTGAAGTGGAAGGACGCCAGGCCGTCGGTGAGAGAAATTGGTACATGGACCATAATTGATGTGACCACGTATCTGACCATAACTTTGGATGATTATCAGAAACTCCACTTTAACTTTCAAAATTTTTATCACCCCCTTTTAAGTTTATGTTAACAATTCTATCACAGGAGTTTGAAGGCAAAATCTCATGGTATGCTTTCCACAGTTTTGCTCTGATCCGTCCAAAGTGGAAACTTTCATCTGGCCACTTCATTTAACTATTCCTCTTTTCCCCCCCGGTTTTTGCTAGTCTTCAATTGTATATTCTTGCACTGCATAATGTTGCAAAATATTTCATGTGGATCGTGACTGGCTTTTTCTTTGGTGGCCACATGCAATCTACATTCCAGCTGGAGTGCCAGCTCGACTGCGCTATGGATGAGATGTTAGATCTGAAGGATCTTAAACACGATTAATCCAAAGAGATAAACATCATGAGCGCGAAGAATATCTGAATCTATGATTTGGATCTTGAGTGGATTGATGGATCTTCTAATCTTGCGCTTCTTCTTCCTTAGATCTCTTTTCTTAGATGGGGGTAAAAGAGATGAGAATTTTTTTTTATGTTAACTCTAGACTAGGGACCATAACCCCATATATATAGGTGTTGCACTTTTACAATTTGGCCCCTCATCAAATTGTAATTACAACCTGGTATCTGCACATTTAGCCCATGACAATATATAAATACCCGATAACCCAACTTAATTGATCACTTTAGTGGGTTTCCTTAAGTGATAGATTTACACATTAATTTAACATATGTGCCCACAAATAGATTTAATTAGATTTAAATCTAACAATCTCCCACTTGGGCACCATATGTATTCTTAAAATGTGTATTACCTTATGAGCTCAAAATCTCTATCACATACAAGGGTATTTCCAAACAATCTCGTCCATTGACCATATCAATATAGGATCAAAGCGGTTTTCGTCACATTTATCGTGACTAAACCCATCAATGGTCACATATACTAGTACAGCCAAATGACATAGATCAATCATGGATGTACAGCATGAAAAATTACATGCAATGTGATCTGTGCATGCCTATTTTTCAACTGGTCCTACCGAAAACTTTAGTGAGGTCAACTTTAATCATAATGTAACAGAGTGGTTAACTGAATACTTTATTCTGATCAGAAAAATAACCAAAGCCTGAATAGGTCCAAAATACTCATAAAGCAATAAAATCACAAACTCCCACTAAAACATGATATCCTCAAATATTACCACCCCCATATGAGCAGTGTGCTCTTGAAAAATTTTGGGTGGTAATCCTTTGTAAGAGGATGCGCTATCATGGAGTTTGTCCCAATATGCTCTATGGATATCTGTCCACTCGTACTCTTTCTTTCACAATTAGAAACTTAATGTCAATATGTTTTGACTTAGTTGAGCTTCGTTGTTGTTGGAATACATGATCATGGATTTATTATCACAAAATAACTTTAGTGGTCTTTCAATATTTTCCGAATCACGCACGCTGATAAAATTTCGCGACCATATTCCATGATTGGATGCCTCATGACAAGCTATAAATTCTGCCGCCATAGTGGAGGAAGCTACAAGTGTCTGTTTGACACTTTTTCATGATATAGCTCCTCCTCGCTAACATATAAATGTAGCTGAAGTAGACTTTCTGTGTCTTGGCATCAACAAAATCGAATCGAGTACCAATGACCTCCAACCGATCGATTTCAGTATGTGAGCATATAATCTTTTGTTTTCGAAGATACCGCATAACCCTTTTGATGCGATCCAATGATCCATCCTGGGGTTGCTTAAGTATCGCCTAACATCCCAACAATGTACGCAATATCCGGACGGCGTACATACACGAGCATACATTAGACTCCCTACGGTGAAGCATAGGAATCTTCGCATTTCACGAATTTCAAGGTTACCTTTAGGGCATTGATTGAGACTAAACTTGTCTCCTTTAGAAACATGGGTATCACACAGTGCGCAATTTTGCATCGATAATCACATTTTAATGATATTTTAATAACCTCATTATCTATTTTATATCAATAAATATGTTACTAATAATATGTTTTATCTTATTTTGCGAGAATAATGGAGTATTAATGAATAAAAGCTCAAATGACTCAAATTCTCTGAATTTCTACCAATTTTGAAGCCCAAAACCAAGACAAACGAAGGCCCAAGATACCAAGGAATCCAAGAAGAATTAGTGCAAAAATATCAAGAAAAGACAAAATCCGTTGGGAACCAATCGGTTGACCAACCGGTTATTAACCGGTTGGCTAACCGTTGGCTAACCGATCGGCCAACCGATTGGTTTGCAAATGCATTCAATTAAGGGCTGATTTCTTTCTTTTGGCCAAGTTTGATCCAATGGTTCACATCAACTCCGTTGGGGTATAAATAGGGGTAGTATCGAGGATTTAGAGGTGTGAAATATTTTGTAAAACTCCTTTTGGAGAAAGGGTTGCTCTTGTTTTAGAGTACCTTTCATTGTAATAATTTTTCCTCAATAAATAAATATTTTAGCCCTTCAATCCCATCTTCTTCTTCTTGTTCAAGGACCAAAGGAGGATGAGTTGATGATGATGAGTTGCGATTTCTCTTTATTTCTCTTTATTATTTCTTTTTCTTTCTTGTTATTTATTTGCTTTGTAGTTTAGATTTAATCGCTTTTGTAGTTTAGATTTAATTGCTTTGTAGTTAGATTATTTTAGAATTTTTCTTTTCTTTTTATTTTCTTTCTTTTTCTATTTGTTTAAATTTCCCAAGATGTTGAACTAAACTCTTGTGGGGATCTAGGTTGCATGAAACTAGTCTAATCTCTTTTGTGTTTATGAATCATCTCTCTTATGCTTAAAAGATCATGTTTAGGTTAATCAATTAGAGAACTAATCGATAGAAGAAGAATTTGATAGTTTATGCTTTCCTTAAGTGGTTTGATAGGCTATGCTTATGAATTCTAGGATTATTATCTTGTTATTACTCTCTTCATGAGTTTGAATTTCAATTAGGTGATAATTTGATAAGTTATGCTTTCCTTAAGTGGTTTGATATCTTATGCTTAATAAATCTAATATGAGATGTGGTAAAAGAGAATTTTTAGTAGATTATAATTTGAGTTAGCTAGTGGATTCAATTCTAGATTCCTTCATCTCTCTTATTGAATTCGTCTTTTTAATTGTGATTCCTTTCACACACAATCTAAATCCACTCTCTCATCACTTCATCATATTTTCATATTATCTTGAATAAAACCCTAATTGTCACGCATAATTTGAGAACCGAACTTGAATCAAACACTTCCTATTTCCCGTTCCTCGTGGGATCGACAATCTTAAATACTATAACTTGACAATGGTTGTGCACTTGCGACTATAAAAGGTAAACACTCGTTTTTGCCCATCACATGCCAAACCTTATGAGTACTTTATTGATATAGCTCTTTTGTGATAATCCAAGTATACCTCGAGAACGATCTCGATGTATCTGGATTCCTAATATAAAAGAGGCGTCCCCAAGATCTTTCATCTCAAAATTCTTTGATAGAAATCTCTTGGTTTCGTGCAACAAGCCTATATCATTAGTGGCAAGCAAAATGTCATCCACATACAGAACCAGAAAAATATATTTACTCCCACTGAATTTTTGATATACACAATCATCAACAATATTCATCTCAAAACCAAACGAGATAATTATTTGTTGAAACTTGTGGTACCATTATTGAGAAGCTTGCTTGAGTCCATAAATGGATTCCTTAGTTTACAAACCATATTCTTTGGGTCTCGACACAAAGTTTTACGGGTACCATATAGATCATCTCATCAATGTCTCCATTGAGAAATGCGTCTTAACATCCATTTGATGTAACTCAAGATTGAAATGAGCAACAAGTGCCATGATAGTCCCGAAGAGTCTTTCGATGAAACAGAGAAAGTCTCAGTATAGTCAATGCCTTCCCTCAGTATAGCCTTTAGCTACAAGGCGTGCTTTATACTTTTCCACATTACCATTTGCATCCGACTTGGTTTTAAATATCCATTTACAACTAATTGGTTTTGCACCTTCGGCAATGGGACAAGTTCCCAAACCTTATTGTCTTGCATAGACTTGTACTCTTCATTCATGACATCAATCCACTTTTGAGAGTTAGAACTTTTCATGGCCGAAGGAAGTTGATTGGATCATCTTCCATCATTCCATTACTTTCCTCATGTTCTTGAAGAAATACAATATAATCATCCGGAATAGCATTTCTCCTTTCTCTCGTGGATCTCCTTAATGGCACTGGTTCTTGAGGTTGTTGAGTTTGTTCTTAGAGCGATTGAGTTGTTCAATATTGCCTTCTTGAGGTTCGGATTCATTTCTTGAACAATAACAGTATAGGTACTTGAATATTGTCGAAAATGAGTATGGATTGGATTTAAAGCCAATTCCTCCTCAAAGGCAATGTCTCTAACCTTATTTCTCCCCAACTCAACATCCTCAAAGAATGTTGTTGTTCTCGTCTCAAAAATATTCACGGTGGGATCATAAAACTTATAGCCCCGGATCGTTGAAATACCCAATAAAGTAGTGCTAAGCTGTTTTGAGTCCAATTTCTTTTCATTTGGCCTATAAGGCCTTGCCTCTTGGACATCCCCAAGTATGTAAGTGCTTTAGGCGGCTGACCGGTCCAAAGCTCATAAGGTGTTTTAACGCTGCTACTTGGTACTATTAAGAATGTAGCTGCAGTCTTTAGTGCTTCTCCCCAGTGACTCACGAAGAAGAATGAGCAATCATACTTCTTACCATATCCTAAGAGTCTGTTTGTCTTTCGCCTACACCATTCATGCTAGGTGATCGACATGGTGTCTTGTGGGCGATACCGAATTCCTCTAGGTATCTAGCAAATGGTCACGGGCGTTGTTCACGAACCATCATATCTGCCAGCATTACTCACCACCGTCAGATCTAACGGTTTTAATCTTTTATTGAGTTGGTTCTCAACTTCGACCTTAAAAGCTTTGAATCGTCCGAGACTGATTTTTCTTTAATGAGATATAGGTACCCATAGCGTGAGTAATCGTCATGAATGATATAAAATATTGTTGACCATTCCGGATCTTGGTAGGGAATGGCCCACAAATATCTGTATGTATCAATTCTAAGGCGATGCGAAGATCTGTTGGCACCTAATCTCTTAACTTTAGTCTGTTTTCCTTGATACTGTCAATGCATACATTAAAATCAGAAAATCAAGGGAATCCAAAATACCATCGGACACAAGGCGCTCAACTCTACCTTTTGAGATATGACCCAAGCGCTTGTGCCATAATGATCTTGAATTTTCCTTATTTAATTTACGTTTAGTACCACGTGATTCCACATTCGGGGTTTCATTATAAGAAGCAAGCGTATCAAGCAAATATAGGTTATCAAAGTACTCAAGAAACCGGTTCCACAATATTTGAATTTAAAGATAAGCTAGCACGGTTATTTCCAAATGAACAATAATAACCTGATTTGTCCAATAAAGGAATAGAAACCAAATTCGTCTAAAAGCGGGACTATAAAAGTATCTTTCAAATCCAAATAGGAACCGGTTCTAATAATAACCTAAAGTGCCCAATTGCTTCCACATCTACCGATTGTCCATAAGCCCACAAAGATGTATCTTTCATCATCACTTGGCTTTTCGTGCTCGAGCAACCACCATAGAAACACTTATGTGAGTAGTAGAAGCGAATCTAACCACCAAGTGTTTCTAGATGCTGAGACTAAATTAACCTCGTAATCGCACCAAAGTAAGGAACGCATTCTTTTGACACGCCAGGTGATATTTGGTACAATCCTTCTTTGTGTGTCCATCCTTATGACAAAAGAAACAACCCCGATTATCCTTATGTTGTTTCTTTTAGTGAACTTATGCGACTTCCTTATCATTCTTTCTTTTCTTGCCCTTATCCTTATGGGCGAAGCCAAATGAGCACTTTGTCTTATCTTGCTTCAATCTGTCTTCTTCTTGCACACGATATGAAATGAGCTCATTGAGTCCATTTCTCCTACAGCGATTATAAGCGACCTTAAATTGATTAAAGTGTGCGAGGAAGAGCGGCAACACCGAATGCACCAATAACTCATTACATAGATCGAGTTTGGTGCCTTAAGTTTTGAAGCAATATGAGACATTTCCATAATGTACTCCCGATATTTCCTTTGCCTTTATACTTCATTGAAATCAAGCTAATAGCGTGCTTGTTTCTATATCGTTTTAGCAAAATGTTTCTCAATTTCGCAAGGAAATCTTTGGCTTTAGTAATCCCTTCGGATTACGTTGCCCTAAAGGCTTTCGAATGCAGCTTGATGATCATGAGACTCATGCGATTTGAGCGCTCCCACCTCTCATACTCCTTCTTTGCATCGAGTGCTTTCATGATGAGAGGTTGGGGTTGTTCAGTTCTTAATGCAAGGTCTAGATCCATGCAGCCAAGAACAATTAAAATGTTCTCTTTCCAAACCTTGAAATTAGTCCCATTTAGCATGGGAATTGAGTTGATGTTAGCAGAAATTGATGCAGCAGATGCATTAGCTGAAATAAATAAAAGATTTCACATTAATAACTGTAGTTAGTGATCAATAATATTCAAATAATGACATATCCCCATCCAAGATATCTTGTACAACATTAATATCAAGTCTTTGGACAGTAATATTAACTGCAAGTGATATCTTGTTGCAATGATCAAACACTGACAATAACGCATGTCAAATAATGAACCTATCTTTGGATTGATTCATTATCCACATGTAAACCTTATAATTGTCAGCATTTATCTTCAGATGTGTATGTAGTCTACATAATTATTAATCTTCCTTTGGGCGATTAAATAATTACTGAAAACATCCACACAAACATCTAATATCCCTCATGAACAATCTACACAAGAGAGGTTACTTTGGCAACATCTTGTTTCAATTAATCATTTAGAATAAAAGACAACCTTAATGCCTTTGTGTTATTTGAATTAAATAATTGATTCACTACCAAATTAAACAATTAAAATAGATTTCTCCATTTTAATCAACCATAGATGGACCCATAAGAAATAAAGGCTCAAAAGACTTAATGGATTATTTGAGTGATTCAATTAATCCCAAATTTGAAATTCATCTGAATTGAACCCAAGGTTCACGTTGAGAACGAACACAGATTCGACTTGAGTTCGAACAGCGAGGTTCGACTTGAGGTTCAACGCCAGGTTCGACCGAAGTGAGAACCCGAGGTTCGACTTGAGTTCGAACACGAGGTTCGACTTGAGTTCGAACAGCGAGGTTCGACTTGAGGTTCGAACGCGAGGTTCGACTGGAAGTGAGAACCCGAGGTTCGACTTGAGTGTAGGCATCAAAAATTGCTGAAGAACCTCAAATATGACTAAATCATGAGAAGATCGAAGAACAACGCCGCCGAAATCTCAAGAAGTCAACACATGAGAAGATTGTGTCTCGCTACAAAGGCGAGACATCGGTTTGTGCCTCGCCATGAGCGACATCTTGTTCATGTCTCGGCCGCGACAGGTGTGTGTCTCGCCACGAAGCGAGACATTTTGATGTGTCTCGGCCGCTACGAGACAGATTTGTTGGTGCCTCGCCACGAAGCGACATTTGATGTGTCTCGCGACTAGCGACACTTTACTTGTGTCTCGCCAAATAATGGAGACACCCGTAATCCTTAAAATGAGCTCTTGAAGGGTCTAAATCAATGCCGATGGGGCCCACTTGACTTTATCAATGCGCAGAGACGCTCAGACGCATTAGCGGTTACACGCCGAAGATACTTCCACTAGGCGTAATTTGTGGCATTTAATCGCCTAAAAGCGTGAAAACCGCATAAAGAGTGGAAGGATTCGCGATCGCCGCCAAATAATGAGGCGTTTCATACCGCCGCCGCCACGAGATACCGACATCGCCGCCAGCGAGCTTGCGCCTTTAGCGCCAGGCGCCTTCACCGCTACTAACAGAAAATTTCAAAGACTTATGACACTTGTGGGCACGTTTCCAAAGACTATAAATACCCTCCTACGCCCACTCAAGGGTCGGCCATCGAAGGAAAAATCGAATCCAAGCCCTGAGTTCAAGAACACGATCCACGAGATTCCTCGAAGTTTAAGCCTTGACTTATTCTTGAGAAGAGTAGATATCTTACCTTGCTAAGATATTTGTCAAGTTCTTGTTTCCTATGGGCACTAACTAAACCCCGCCGATTCGACGATCGCCGCCGTCCACGGATTACGCTGGCCCCCTAAGCATGCCAAAGTCCCACAAAAACAAGAGATCTACACTTGTAGCGCCTTTTATTCGAAGTTTGAGAGAGTTATTTAATTTTCATTGTAATCGAGAACCAAAAGTGTAATTTTCTTTAGTTTTACAAATGGAATCAACTTTCGACCCAAACACGATGGCACTACTGGGAGCCAACGGCCTCAAGCCCGAGATCGTTGTGTCGCAGCCTTGCCGATCAAATGACTCATGGTTGATGGAATAGACTACTTCTTCGACAAGCCAAATTCAAGAGTATCTCCTCTTCCACATCGGTCCTCCTCACCCGCAAACATCTGGAGGATCTCATCCCCTAAGAGGAGGTTCGTTCGTTGTACGCGCAACGATTCGCCGCTATGCATGAGGCGCATTTCCTCTCAACAAGATCTCAACCGACCGGACGGAGAGCTCGCCAAAGACGACGCCAAAAGATGGCCCGCCGGCCAAGGCTCGAGTCAACGGATGGAGTTCACTATCAACTCACGCGGATCAAAGGCATCAACAAACCGCATCTCTCAATCCGCCATTCTCCCAAGAAAAATGGGTTCTCGCCAAAAGGGCCCGATTGACAAAGAAGGAGCGCTGCCAAAATGCCGCACGCACTTTGCTCGAAAGCACGCGCCGTTGTTCGCAAGGCGCAAGAGTCAAAAGCAACCCAAAGAACGCTCAAAATCGCCAAGCATGGATCCCGTCGACATCAAAATCGCTCAAGAATCCGCCGCCAACAACATTCACCGAGACAAGATAAATCGCCCATACCGAGATACCGAAGCCGCCAAATGCCGACAATGAGATTAGCTCGAGCCGCCGCCAACAAATGGAGACAGTAAATCGCCTCGCCGCCGAGACAGCTGAAGTTGCTCGCCAAACACAGGTAAGTAAACCGCTCGCCACCAGATAGCCGAATCGCTTCGCCAAACGCAGGCGCCCTCCATGCATTGACAAAGATGGGTTTTTCCGCCTTCTTCCACTTTCCTCCTACAGGTATCAACCGCTAAGTCCGAAATCACAACTTCTGCAGCTTCGGGCCACAATTGAGAACCAAAGTCAAAACACCCGAATGGAACGCTTGGGTCACCGATCCATAAACAACGACATGTGTCAGTCGCACTCAAATTCCAAGTGATGTTCGAATGTGCCGAGCCATCCGACGCATCAAACCGAAGAATTTCTCATTGCTTTGAGCATCCCACAAGGGTCCGCGAAGTCTACTAAAGGGAAGAACTCGAGGCGGTGATTCGTGAAGTCACAAGAGATGATAAAACACTTGTGATTTGTACCAAGACAACTTCGGATGAAGTTAAAACATCAAAAGTGCTTCCCGTCGAATGGCCGACGCCCCCAAAAGAAGACGGTCCTCCACTAAGGACAACGCTACACTTGGGGTGGAAGTGCAATTTGTGATAAACCACACCAACCACACCATCAGCCGGGTGGCAACACACCTAAAGAGGACGATCGACGAAATAGATTGTTCTTGCTCGTGTGCAAAACTAATCAAGACGCTGTTATCGATGTGCCCGTTCGAAGTCAAACGCCAATCACAAAGAGCTTCAAGATTCGAGAGGCTTTCCGCCAACAACGGAAGATTTGAAGCCGAGTCAAGACGCACTCAAGAAAAGAAGATCCGCCATTCATCGATGAATTCCAAGTCACCATTAATATGGTGAACAAAGGAAAAGGGCCAAGAATGGATGAGGACCCCGACTTCACCGCAGAAAAGTCAAGACCCGAAGTTTCCCAGATGTCTCTAGCATAATTATGAAGCTACCCAACGCGATCGACTATAGAAGGATGCATGAGGAGAGTCATCCGAAGATGAAGCCCGAAGAATTCGGCGATAGCTTCCGATGACACAATGTCAAGGCCGGTCCCCATCCCGCAGAAGCTTTACCATTACTCCGATGTCCCGCTCAAATGTTACAAGAAGCCTTAGCTAAGCAAAGAGAAGAGCTTAAGGTCAAATGAGAACAGAGATGGAGCTAGCCATGCAACAGATGAGGAATTGCAAACCCAAACGGTTGACAACCCGGTCCAACAATATTAATCCAGCCAACAAGGTGGAGTAACCCACCATAATGTTGAAGACTGATTCGAGATTGATGAACACATTTATGCCGATCAACCTCCAAAGAAAGCTCCATTTGATGCTCAAGGTGGAAATGGTCCAATTCTTCCTATTGGAAGCCATCCAAAACAAGGGGAGGATGATGGCGTAAAGGATGAAAGAGCTTGAAAATAAAATCAATGCTTTGATGTCCACACAGAAGTCAAAAGGATCGTATCCCGTGTCCAGATCCCAGAGAATGGGATTCAATCCCTACCCGCCAAATTCAATTTGATCAACTTCACGCCATTTGACGAGAGGGTCACCTTCACAACACGATTTACTTCAAATCACATTTGGGGGTAATTCTGAAACGAACTCGATGGTTTGGCCATCGTTTCATTTCATTTTCATGAGTCAGCTTCGATTGGTATCGAAGACTCAAGGCCGAGTATTAACTGAGGACATGGAAAGTTCTTTTCTCAAAGAACTTCTTCGATGACGCACACCGTCTCAATTGGAACTCTCCTAGACTAAAAGCGTAAAGTGGGGAGACAATCGACACCTTCGTTAGCGATTCATAATAAAGCTATGAATTGCGTGGATCCACCATCAAGAGTTCATATCAAGACTTGCCACAACAATCTTTCTATAGAATTGCCGAAGTCATGGGGTCGCCCCACCAACTACGTGGAAAGACCTAAAAATACGAGGAGAACAAGTCAACGCTTCGTAAAGAAGAAAGTCGAAGAGGCAAAAAGACTACCGACTCGTATAAATTTTTCTCTCGTAATAGAGGAAAGGCATCCAGGATCGGCCATATCACGCAACAATGGCCGCCAAAAGCTTCTAAATCGAATTCCCACAGGACATACTCTTTCAAGGACGAAGAAGTTCCAATCATCTTCAAACACCTCCTTGATAACAACAAAATCAAGTTGTCTCCAATTACAAACCAAGAGGAGGTTACAAACTTCGACCCTAAATACCGTGCGTACTGTGAGGATCCTCCATCCTACAAAGGATTGCTTAGCTCTCAAGGCCATCATACAAGCCTTGGTTGAAGCGGCGTCTTAGCGAAATAAGTGAATCAAACTTGACTCCAACAGTATATCAGTATAAACCGCCCTCTCAGATTCAATGTGTATAAGTATAAATCCGCCTCTCTCAGACCACGTGTATACGAGTATAAACCGCTTCCTTCTCCGATGAATATAAGAGGTTAAACCGCTTTCCTTCTTACTCATTCGGATGCCCAATTTTTCCTCAACAAGCCTATATCATTAGTGGCAAGCAAAATGTCATCCACATACAGAACCAGAAAAATATATTTACTCCCACTGAATTTTTGATATACACAATCATCAACAATATTCATCTCAAAACCAAACGAGATAATTATTTGTTGAAACTTGTGGTACCATTATTGAGAAGCTTGCTTGAGTCCATAAATGGATTTCCTTAGTTTACAAACCATATTCTTTGGGTCTCCTGACACAAAGTTTTCTGGTTGTACCATATAGATCATCTCATCAATGTCTCCATTGAGAAATGCAGTCTTAACATCCATTTGATGTAACTCAAGATTGAAATGAGCAACAAGTGCCATGATAGTCCTGAAAGAGTCTTTCGATGAAACCGGAGAGAAAGTCTCTGTATAGTCAATGCCTTCCTTCTGAGTATAGCCTTTAGCTACAAGACGTGCTTTATACTTTTCCACATTACCATTTGCATCCAGCTTGGTTTTAAATATCCATTTACAACTAATTGGTTTTGCACCTTCTGGCAATGGGACAAGTTCCCAAACCTTATTGTCTTGCATAGACTTGTACTCTTCATTCATGACATCAATCCACTTTTGAGAGTTAGAACTTTTCATGGCCTGAAGGAAGTTGATTGGATCATCTTCCATCATTCCATTACTTTCCTCATGTTCTTGAAGAAATACAATATAATCATCCGTAATAGCATTTCTCCTTTCTCTCGTGGATCTCCTTAATGGCACTGGTTCTTGAGGTTGTTGAGTTTGTTCTTCTGGAACAGGGAGTTGTTCAATATTGCCTTCTTGAGGTTCCGGATTCATTTCTTGAACAATAACAGGTATAGGTACTTGAATATTGTCAGAAATGACTGTATGGATTGGATTTAAAGCCAATTCCTCCTCAAAGGCAATGTCTCTAACCTTATTTCTCCCCCCAAACTCAACATCCTCAAAGAATGTTGTTGTTCCCGTCTCAAAAATATTCCTGAGTGTGGGATCATAAAACTTATAGCCCCTGGATCGTTCAGAATACCCAATAAAGTAGCTGCTAACTGTTTTGGAGTCCAATTTCTTTTCATTTGGCCTATAAGGCCTTGCCTCAGCTGGACATCCCCAAGTATGTAAGTGCTTTAGACTGGGCTTTCGACCAGTCCAAAGCTCATAAGGTGTTTTAACAACTGCTTTACTTGGTACTCTGTTAAGAATGTAAGCTGCAGTCTTTAGTGCTTCTCCCCAGAGTGACTCTGATAAAGAAGAATGAGCAATCATACTTCTTACCATATCCTTAAGAGTCCTGTTTCGTCTTTCAGCTACACCATTCATGCTAGGTGATCCTGACATGGTGTACTGTGGGACGATACCGAATTCCTCTAGGTATCTAGCAAATGGTCACGGGCGTTGTTCACACGAACCATCATATCGGTACTCACCACTCGAGATCTAACGGTTTTAATCTTTTATTGAGTTGGTTCTCAACTTCAGCTTAAAGTCTTGAGAACTCAGACTTTTTTTTTTCTTTAATGAGATATAGGTACCCATAACGTGAGTAATCGTCTATGAATGATATAAAATATTGTTGACCATTCCGGGATCCGAGTAGAATGGCCCACAATATCTGTATGTATCAATTCTAAGACGTCTGAAGATCTGTTGGCACCTAATCTCTTAACTTTAGTCTGTTTTCCCTTGATACAGTCAATGCATACATTAAAATCTGTAAAATCAAGGGAATCCAAAATACCATCAGACACAAGACGCTCAACTCTACCTTTTGAGATATGACCCAAGCGCTTGTGCCATAATGATGCTGAATTTTCCTTATTTAATTTACGTTTAGTACCACGTGATTCCACATTCAGGGTTTCATTATAAGAAGCAACTGTATCAAGCAAATATAGGTTATCAAAAGTACTCAAGAAACCAGTTCCCACAATATTTGAATTTAAAGATAAGCTAGCCTGGTTATTTCCAAATGAACAATAATAACCTGATTTGTCCAATAAAGGAATAGAAACCAAATTCCGTCTAAAAGACGGGACTATAAAAGTATCTTTCAAATCCAAATAGGAACCAGTTCCTAATAATAACCTAAAGTGCCCAATTGCTTCCACATCTACCGATTGTCCATCGCCCACAAAGATGTATCTTTCATCATCACTTGGCTTTCGGTAGCTCAGGCAACCCTGCATAGAAACACTTATGTGAGTAGTAGAAGCCGAATCTAACCACCAAGTGTTTCTAGTCTGAGACTAAATTAACCTCGTAAACGGACAAAGTAAGGCATTACCCTTTTTGACACGCGGTGATATTTGGTACAATCCTTCTTTGTGTCCATCCTTATGACAAAAGAAACAACCCGATTATCCTTATGTTGTTTCTTTTGAACTGGACCTTAGCGACTTCCTTATCATTCTTTCTTTTCTTGCCCTTATCCTATGGGCGAAGCCATGAGCACTTTTCGTCTTATCTTGCTAATCGTCTTCTTCTTGCACCACGATGAAATGAGCTCATTCGAGTCCATTTCTCCTTACAGCGTTATAATGACCTTAAATTGATTAAAGTGTGCGAGGAAGAGACGAAACACCAGTGCACCAATAACTCATTACATAGATCGAGTTTCGATGCCTTAAGTTTTGAAGCAATATGAGACATTTATATGTACTCCCGATATTTCCTTTGCCTTTATACTTCATTGAAATCAAGCTCGCTAATAGCGTGCTTGTTTCTACTATCGTTTTTAGCAAAATGTTTCTCAATTTCAGCAAGAAATCTTTGGCTTTAGTAATCCCTTCGGATTACGTGCCCTAAAGGCTTTGAATGCAGCGATGATCATGAGACTCATGCGATTTGAGCGCTCCCTCTCATACTCCTTCTTTGCATCGAGTGCTTTCCGCGGAGAGGTTGGGGTTGTTCGTTCTTAATGCAAGGTCTAGATCCATGCGGCCAAGAACAATTAAAATGTTCTCTTCCAAACCTTGAAATTAGTCCCATTTAGCATGGGAATTGAGTTGATGTTAGCGAGAAATTGATCGGCCGGATGCATTAGCTGAAATAAATAAAAGATTTCACATTAATAACTGTAGTTAGTGATCAATAATATTCAAATAATGACATATCCCCATCCAAGATATCTTGTACAACATTAATATCAAGTCTTTGGACGATAATATTGCTGCAAGTGATATCTTGTTGCAATGATCAAACAGACAATAGCATGTCAAATAATGAACCTATCTTTGGATTGATTCATTATCCACATGTAAACCTTATAATTGTCACATTTATCTTCAGCGGTGTATGTAGTCTACATAATTATTAATCTTCCTTTGGGCGATTAAATAATTACAAAACATCCACACAAACATCTAATATCCCTCATGAACAATCTACACAAGAGAGGTTACTTTGGCAACATCTTGTTTCAATTAATCATTTAGAATAAAAGACAACCTTAATGCCTTTGTGTTATTTGAATTAAATAATTGATTCACTACCAAATTAAACAATTAAAATAGATTTCTCCATTTTAATCAACCATAGATGGACCCATAAGAAATAAAGGCTCAAAGACTTAATGGATTATTTGAGTGATTCAATTAATCCCAAATTTGAAATTCATCCGAATTGAACCCAAGGTTCACGTTGAGAACGAACACATTCGACTTGAGTTCGAACGAGGTTCGACTTGAGTTCGAACGAGGTTCGACTTGAGTTCGAACGAGGTTCGACTTGAGTTCGAACGAGGTTCGACTTGAGTTCGAACGAGGTTCGACTTGAGTTCGAACGAGGTTCGACTTGAGTTCGAACGAGGTTCGACTTGAGTGTAGGCATCAAAATTGCTGAAGAACCTCAAATATGACTAAATCATGAGAAGATCGAAGAACAACGTCGTCGAAATCTCAAGAAGTCAACACATGAGAAGATTGTGTCGCTCACGGTCGCGAGACACGGTTTGTGCCTCGCCATGGCGAGAACTTGTTCATGTCTGTTTGTGCGAACACTTGTGTCTCGCTCTGGCGAGACACTTTGATGTCTGTTGCTAGCGAGACGCGGTGATTCTCGCCACGGCGGACACCTTGTTGATGTGTCTCGCGACTAGCGAACATACTTGTGTCGCCAAATACGAGACACCCGAATCCTTAAAATGAGCTCTTGAAGGGTCTAAATCAATGCTGATGGGGCCCACTTGACTTTATCAATGCAGAGACGCTCGCAGAACGCATAGCGGTTACATCGCCAAGATACCACTAGGCGTAATTTAGGCATTTAATCGCGCCTAAAAGGTGAAAACCGTTACAAGAAATGAAGGATCGCGATCGCCGCCAACAATGAGGCAATTTCATACCGCCGCCGCCACCGAGATACCGACATCGCCCGCCAAGAGCGAGGCAGTTTAGCCGAGGCGCCTTCACCGCTTAATCGCAAAATCTTCAAAGACTTATGACACTTGTGGGCACGCTTCCCAAAGACTATAAATACCCTCCTACGCCCACTCAAGTGTGGGGTCGGCCATCGAAGGGAAAAATCGAAATCCAAGCTTCCGGAGTTCAAGAACACGATCCACGCGGAGATTCCTCGAGTTTAAGCCTTGACTTATTCTTGAGAAGAGTAGATATCTTACCTTGCTAAGATATTTCTTTGAAGTTCTTGTTTCCTTTGAAGCACTAACTAAACCCCCGCCGACACGATCACCGCTCGTGGTCCACCTGACGCTGGCCCCCACGCCCAAAGTCCCACAAAAACAAGAGATCTACACTTGTAGCGTCTTTATTGAGTTTGTGAGAGAGTTATTTAATTTTCATTGTAGCGAGAACCAAAAGTGTAATTTTCTTTAGTTTTACAAATGGAATCAACTTTCGACCCAAACACGATGGCGACCACAAAGGGAGCCAACGGTCTCAAGCCCGAGATCGTTGTGTCGCAGCCTTGCAGCCGATCAGCCGACCTCATGGTTGATGGAATAGACTACTTCTTCGATCAAGCCAAATTCAAGAGTATCTCCTCTTCCACATCAAGTCCTCCTCACCCCGCAAACATCGGAGGATCTCATCCCCTAAGAGGGAGGTTCGCTTCGTTGTAATGCGAACGATTCTCGCTCGCTATGCATGCAGGCGATTTCTCTCAACAAGATCTCAACCGACCGGACGAAGAGCTCGCCAAAGACGACGCCAAAAGATGGTCGCCGTCGCCAAGGCTCGGAGTCAGCGGATGGAGTTCACTATCGAGAACTCCGTGATCAAAGGCATCAACAAACCGCATCTTCAATCCGCCGCGACTCCTCCCAAGAAAAATGGGTTCTCGTCAAAGGGCGATTGACAAAGAAGGAGCTGCCAAAATGCGCGCACGCTTTGCTCGAGCACGCCGTTGTTCGCAAGGCGCAAGAGTCAAAAGCAACCAAAGAACGGCTCAAAATCGCCAAGCATGGATCCCGTCGACATCAAAATCGGCTCAAGAATGCCTCGCCAACAACATTCACCGAGACAAGATAAATCGCCATACAATGAGATACGAAGCCGCCAACAACAGACAAATGAGACAGCTCGAGCCTTCGCCAACAAGGTGACAAGCAAATCGCTCCCGCCAGACAGCTGAAGTTTCGCCAACAGCCGGTAGTAGTAAACTGCCCGCTCCGATAGCGAATCAATCGCTTCGCCAAACGCCGAGGGCCCTCCATGCATTGACAAAAGATGGGTTTTCGCCTTTCTTCCACTTTTCCTACCGAGGTATCAACCGTTAAGTCCGGAAATTGCCAACTTTGTTCGGGCTTTGGGCCACAATTGAGAACCAAAGTCAAAACAGGTAATGGAGCGTTTGGGTCACGATCCATAAACAACGCATGTGTCAGCCGCACTCAAATTCCAAGTGATGTTCGAATGTGCCGAGCCATCCGACGCTACTCAAACCGAAAGAATTTCTCGCTATGCCTCGCTTGAGCATCCCACAAAGGGTCCGCGAGTCTACTAAAGGGAAGAACTCGAGGCGCAGGATTCGTGAAGTCACAAGAGATGATAAAACACTTGTGATTTGTACCAAGACAACTTCGGGATGAAGTTAAAACATCAAAAGTGCTTCCCGTCGAATGGCCGACGCCCCTAAAGAAGACGGTCCTCCACTAAGGACAACGCTACACTTGGGGTGGAAGTGCAATTTGTGATAAACCACACCAACCACACCATCAGGCTGGGGGTGGCAACACACGAAAGAGGACGATCGACGAAATAGATTGTTCTTGCTCGTGTGCAAAACTAATCAAGACGTTGTTATCAGGATGTGCACGTTCGAGTCAAGCGCTCAATCACAAAGAGCTTCAAGATTCGAGGCTTTCCTTGCCAACAACGGAAGATTTGAAGCCGGAGTCAAGGCGACCCGAAGAAAAGAAGATCTGCCATTCATCGGGATGAATTCCCCGAAGTCACCATTAATATGGTGAACAAAGGAAAAGGGCCAGCAATGGATGAGGACCACGACTTCACTCCTCAGAAAAGTCAAGACCGAAGCTCAGCCAGATGTCTCTTCATAATTGCGAAGCTACCCAACGATCGACTATAGAAGGATGCATGAGGAGAGTCATCGAAGATGAAGCTTCCGGCAATTGGCGATAGCTTCCGATGACACAATGTCAAGGCCGGTCCCCATCCCAGAAGCTTTTACCATTACTCGATGTCTGGCTCAAATGTTACAAGAAGCCTTAGCTAAGCAAAGAGAAGAGCTTAAGGCGAAATGAGAACAGAGATGGAGCTAGCCATGCAACAGATGAGGGAATTGCAAACCCAAACGGTTGCACAACGGTCCAAATAACAAATAATCCAACCAACAAGGTGGAGTAACCCACCATAATGTTGAAGACGCTGATTCGGAGATTGATGAACACATTTACCGATCAACCTCCAAAGAAAGCCCATTTGATGCTCAAGGTGGAAATGGTCCAATTCTTCCTATTGGAAATAATCCAAAACAAGGGGAGGATGATGGCTAAAGGATGAAAGAGCTTGAAAATAAAATCAATGCTTTGATGTCCACACAGAAGTCAAAAGGACCGTATCCCGTGTCCAGATCCGAGAGAGTGGGATTCAATTCCTTACCGCCAAAATTTAATTTGATCAACTTCACCATTTGACGGAGAGGGTCACCTTCACAACACGATTTACTTCAAATCACATTTGGGGGTAATCTCGAAACGAGCCTCGATGGTTCGGTCATTCGGTATCTTCCGGGGCTGCCTTCGATTGGTATCGAAGACTCAAGGCAGGAGTATTAACTCTTTGGGAGGACATGGAAAGTTCTTTTCTCGGCAACTTCTTCGATGGCGACACGAAGTCTCAATTGGAACTCTCTTAGGCAGCGAAGGTGGGAGACAATCGACACCTTCGTTAGCGATTCGCAATAAAGCTATGAATCGTGGATCCACCATCAAAAGTTCATATTGAAGACTTGCCACAACAATCTTTCTATAGAATTGCTGAAGTCATGGGGTAGTCCCACCAACTACGTGGAAAGACCTAAAAATAACAGGAGAACAAGCCAACGCTTCCTCAAGGAAGAAAGTCAAAGAGGCAAAAGACTACCGACCCTCGAAGTAAATTTTCCTCTCGTAATAGAGGAAAGGCATCTCGTGGATCGTTGGTCAACGTCGCAACAATGGCCGCGCCAAAAAGCTTCTAAATCAGAATTCCACAGGACATACTCTTTCAAGGACGAAGAAGTTCCAATCATCTTCAAACACCTCCTTGATAACAACAAAATCAAGTTGCCTCCAATTACAAACCAAGAGGAGGCTAACAAAACTTCTGACCCTAAATATCGGGTATGCATTACACAGAGGATCCTCCATCCTACAAAGGATTGCTTAGCTCTCAAGGCCATCATACAAGCCTTGAGTTGAAGCCGCTGCCTACCAAATAAGCCGAATCAAACTTGACTCCAATGTATATGAAGTATAAACCGCCTCAGACTACAGGTATAATGAGTATAACCGCTCCTCTCAGACTACGGTGTATACGAGTATAAACCGCCCCTTTCCTCCGATGAATATAAGAGGTTAAAGCTGCTCTTCCTTCTTACTCATTCCGACATGCCCCATTTTTCCTCAAGAAAGCCGGGGTGGATAATCCATGAGCGAGAGGTCCACTTCCACATTGAGCAATCAAACCTTCCTACGCTTAGGATTGTCTCAAAACTCTTATCCGATCAAACCTTCCTACGCTTAGGACCATGGTCAAAATCCTCTCGATTCTTTCCATGAGCGAGAGGTCCATTTCAAGATTGAGCGATCAAACCTTCCTACAGTTAGGATTGTCTCAAATATCTCACTGGTCAAACCTTCCTACGCTTAGGACCATGGTCAAAATCCTCTCGATTCTTTCCATGAGCGAGAGGTCCACTTCCACATTGAGCAATCAAACCTTCCTACGCTTAGGATTGTCTCAAAACTCTTATCGATCAAACCTTCCTACGCTTAGGATCATTTTGTTAATTTTCACTCCCACTTGGTCAAACCTTCCTACGCTTAGGACCATGGTCAAAATCCTCTCGATTCCTTTTATGAATGAGAGGTCTATTCCTGCAATAGGTTCGCTACCCCAAGAGAAAACACAACAGGTTCGTTCTATTCCCCAAGAGAAGACACAACGGGTCTGCTACCCCAAGAGAAAACACAAATTCCACGCTTCCACGATTCAAAATCGTAGCATAGATGTCATTACCTAATGACACCTAAACTATGCTTTCATGCATAGGGATGTTATCTGTCCTTATCGAGAGATAAGTGCGCATCTAACACATGCGGGTAATCAATTCCGTGATAATTGATCAAGCCTACGTATTCAATATCGTAGCATAGATGTCATTACCTAATGACACCTAAACTATGCCTTCATGCATAGGGATATTATCTGTCCTTATCGAGATAAGTGCGCATCTAACACATGCCGTAATCAATTCCGTGATAATTGATCAAGCCTCGTATTCAATATCGTAGCATAAAGTCTAAGAGAATTCACTCTTTTAGCACAACGTAACATGTAGAACGGACTCGGATAATCTACATGCTAGCCCAACTCAAGCGGTAGTTGGTAAAGGCTCATCAAATCCGTTGATGGTGAGGGTTTGCCAAAAATCCTATATCTATCATACAAGCAATAACTTGAGACAATGGTTCACTCTTCCGCCGGGTCAAGCACTTTCTCCCACCGTGATTTTAATGCACTTTGTAACTCATTACATCGCCTCCCGAAGCTCAAGCATGCTCGCATGCATTCTCGTGGCCCTTTTGAGCGAGACACTTCAGATTGCCCCGCCGCTTCTTCAAGTGGGACAATTCCGGATATTACATATAGAAGCTTTCGAACTGATATCTTAAAACCGCATTTCACGCCTCAATGATTCTCAAGGCATTTCAATTATAACCCAAGTGGTGACTTTCAAGATGAAGATGATTAGTCCAAAATCGACTTCGACATTTCAATCAATCCAAATACAAATGCAACAGCCTATTGATCCCAAAATATGGTCACGACGCCAGAGCTGTGATTCAAGAAACTCAAGCAAAACATGGGCCTCTTTACAAAGTTCAACGTTGAACGAAGCAGGCATCTTATCCAAAGTATTCCGCACTTCGACAAAATACGAGGAGTCTCAAAACTTTGGAGGGTATCTGTAGGCATCAAAATTGCCAAGAACCTCAAACATGACTAAATCATGAGAAGATCGAAGAACAACGTCGTCGAAATCTCAAGAAGTCAACACATGAGAAGATTGTGTCTCGCTACAGTGCGAGACACTGGTTTGTGCCTCGCCATGAGCGAGACACTTGTTCATGTCTCACGCATGACATTTCAGGTGTCTCGCCACGAAGCGAGACACTTTGATGTCTCCCGCCTAGCAGATTTTGTTGTGCCTCGCCATGGCGAGACACCTTGATGTGTCTCGCGACTAGCGAGACACTTACTTGTGTCTCGCCAAATACGAGACACCCAGAATCCTTAAAATGAGCTCTTGAAGGGTCTAAATCAATGCTGATGGGGCCCACTTGACTTTATCAATGCAGAGACGCTCGACATCGCTAATAGGCGGTTACATCGCCGAAGATACCACTCAGGCGTAATTTAGGCATTTAATCGCCTAAAAAGCAGAAAACCGCATAAAAGACTGAAGGATCGGATCGCTGCCACAAAAGGGTAACGATATCGCCGGCCACAATGAGATTACCGACACGCAGGAGCGAGGTAGGTTTACGCCAGGCCTTTCACCGCCGCTTAACCGCAAAATCTCCAAGACTTATGACACTTGTGGGCACGTTTCCCAAAGACTATAAATACCCTCCTACGCCCACTCGGCAGGGTCGCCATCGAAGGGAAAAATCGAAATCCAAGCTTCCTGAGTTTAAGAACACGATCCGCGGAGATTCCTCGAGTTTAAGCCTTGACTTATTCTTGAGAAGAGTAGATATCTTACCTTGCTAAGATATTTGTCGTTCTTGTTTCCTTTGGCGGCACTAACTAAACCCCGCCGATTCGACGATCGCCGCTTCTGGTCCACGGATTACGCTGGCCCCCAAGACAGCAAAGTCCCACAAAACAAGAGATCTACACTTGTAGCGTCTTTTGTTGAGTTTGTGAGAGAGTTATTTAATTTTCATTGTAACCGAGAACCAAAGTGTAATTTTCTTTAGTTTTACAAATGGAATCAACTTCGACCCAAACATTGAGTTTCAACACGAGGTTCGACTTGAGTTCGAACACGAGGTTCGACTTGAGTTCGAACACGAGGTTCGACCGAAAGAACAAACACGAGGTTCGACTTGAGTTCGAACACGAGGTTCGACTTGAGTTCGAACACGAGGTTCGACCGAAAGAACAAACACGAGGTTCGCCAAAATGAACGAGGTTCGCCAAAATGAACGAGGTTCGCCAAAATGAACGAGGTTCGCCAAAATGAACGAGGTTCGCCAAAATGAACGAGGTTCGCCAAAATGAACGAGGTTCGCCAAAATGAACGAGGTTCGCCAAAATGAACGAGGTTCGCCAAAATGAACGAGGTTCGCCAAAAGCGAGGTTCGCCCACAACTTAAGTTTGACGAGGTTCGCCCACAACTTAAGTTTGACGAGGTTCGCCCACAACTTAAGTTTGACGAGGTTCGCCCACAACTTAAGTTTGACGAGGTTCGCCCACAACTTAAGTTTGACGAGGTTCGCCCACAACTTAAGTTTGACGAGGTTCGCCCACAAAAGGAACATGAAGTTATTTGAATCGAACCGAAGTTCGCTGAAGTTCGAACACGAGGTTCGACTTGAGTTCGAACACGAGGTTCGTTGGAGCGTTGAATCGAACCGAAGTTCGCTGAAGTTCGAACACGAGGTTCGACTTGAGTTCGAACACGAGGTTCGTTGGAGCGTTGAATCGAACCGAAGTTCGCTGAAGTTCGAACACGAGGTTCGTTGGAGCGTTGAATCGAACCGAAGTTCGCTGAAGTTCGAACACGAGGTTCGTTGGAGCGTTGAATCGAACCGAAGTTCGCTGAAGTTCGAACACGAGGTTCGTTGGAGCGTTGAATCGAACCGAAGTTCGCTGAAGTTCGAACACGAGGTTCGTTGGAGCGTTGAATCGAACCGAAGTTCGCTGAAGTTCGAACACGAGGTTCGTTGGAGCGTTGAATCGAACCGAAGTTCGCTGAAGTTCGAACACGAGGTTCGTTGGAGCGTTGAATCGAACCGAAGTTCGCTGAAGTTCGAACACGAGGTTCGTTGGAGCGTTGAATCGAACCGAAGTTCGCTGAAGTTCGAACACGAGGTTCGTTGGAGCGTTGAATCGAACCGAAGTTCGCTGAAGTTCGAACACGAGGTTCGTTGGAGCGTTGAATCGAACCGAAGTTCGCTGAAGTTCGAACACGAGGTTCGTTGGAGCGTTGAATCGAACCGAAGTTCGCTGAAGTTCGAACACGAGGTTCGTTGGAACACTGAATCGAACCGAAGTTCGCCTGAAGTTCGAACACGAGGTTCGACCGAAAGAACAAACACGAGGTTCGTTGGAACGTTGAATCGAACCGAAGTTCGCTGAAGTTCGAACACGAGGTTCGTTGGAGCGTTGAATCGAACCGAAGTTCGCTGAAGTTCGAACACGAGGTTCGTTGGAGCGTTGAATCGAACCGAAGTTCGCTGAAGTTCGAACACGAGGTTCGTTGGAGCGTTGAATCGAACCGAAGTTCGCTGAAGTTCGAACACGAGGTTCGTTGGAGCGTTGAATCGAACCGAAGTTCGCTGAAGTTCGAACACGAGGTTCGACTTGAGTTCGAACACGAGGTTCGTTGGTGCCTCGCCATGAGCGAGACATTTTGATGTGTCTCGCGACTAGCGAGACACTTACTTGTGTCTCGCCAAATAATGGTGACACCCTTAATCCTTAAAATGAGCTCTTGAAGGGTCTAAATCAATGCCGATGGGGCCCACTTGACTTTATCAATGCAGAGACGCTCGACATCGCTAATAGGCGGTTACATCGCCGAAGATACCACTCAGCGTAATTTAGGCATTTAATCGGCCTAAAAGCAGGAAAACCGTTACAAAGAATGGAAGATCCGGCATACCGGTAACATACCGCTTCACGCCAATAGAGACAAATTAATAATCGCCCGGCCAAGGTAGTTTTAGCTGAGTGCCTTCACCGCCTGCTTAACCGCAAAATCTCCAAAGACTTATGACACTTGTGGGCACGTTTCCCAAAGACTATAAATACCCTCCTACGCCCACTCGGCAGGGTCGCCATCGAAGGGAAAAATCGAAATCCAAGCTTCCTGAGTTCAAGAACACGATCCACGCGGAGATTCCTCGAGTTTAAGCCTTGACTTATTCTTGAGAAGAGTAGATATCTTACCTTGCTAAGATATTTGTCAAGTTCTTGTTCCTTTGCTGGCACTAACTAAACCCCGCCGATTCGACGATCACGCCGGTGGTCCACGGATTACGCTGGCCCCCAAGACAGCAAAGTCCCACAAAACAAGAGATCTACACTTGTAGCGTCTTTTGTTGAGTTTGTGAGAGAGTTATTTAATTTTCATTGTAACCGAGAACCAAAAGTGTAATTTTCTTTAGTTTTACAAATGGAATCAACTTTCGACCCAAACATTGAGTTTGAACACGAGGTTCGACTTGAGTTCGAACACGAGGTTCGACCGAAAGAACAAACACGAGGTTCGTTGGAGCGTTGAATCGAACGAAGTTCGCTGAAGTTCGAACACGAGGTTCGACTTGAGTTTCAACACGAGGTTCGTTGGAGCGTTGAATCGAACGAAGTTCGCTGAAGTTCGAACACGAGGTTCGACCGAAAGAACAAACACGAGGTTCGACCGAAAGAACAAACACGAGGTTCGACCGAAAGAACAAACACGAGGTTCGACCGAAAGAACAAACACGAGGTTCGTTGGAGCGTTGAATCGAACCGAAGTTCGCTGAAGTTCGAACACGAGGTTCGACCGAAAGAACAAACACGAGGTTCGACCGAAAGAACAAACACGAGGTTCGACCGAAAGAACAAACACGAGGTTCGACCGAAAGAACAAACACGAGGTTCGACCGAAAGAACAAACACGAGGTTCGTTGGAGCGTTGAATCGAACGAAGTTCGCTGAAGTTCGAACGAGGTTCGCCACAACTTGAAATTTGTGAGGTTCGCCACAACTTAAGTTTGGCGAGGTTAAGCCCACAACTTAAGTTTGGCGAGGTTAAGCCCACAACTTAAGTTTGGCGAGGTTAAGCCCACAAAGGAACATGAAGTTATTTGAATCGAACCGAAGTTCGCTGAAGTTCGAACACGAGGTTCGACCGAAAGAACAAACACGAGGTTCGTTGGAGCGTTGAATCGAACGAAGTTCGCTGAAGTTCGAACACGAGGTTCGACCGAAAGAACAAACACGAGGTTCGACCGAAAGAACAAACACGAGGTTCGTTGGAGCGTTGAATCGAACCGAAGTTCGCCTGAAGTTCGAACACGAGGTTCGACCGAAAGAACAAACACGAGGTTCGTTGGAACGTTGAATCGAACCGAAGTTCGCCTGAAGTTCGAACACGAGGTTCGACCGAAAGAACAAACACGAGGTTCGTTGGAACGTTGAATCGAACCGAAGTTCGCCTGAAGTTCGAACACGAGGTTCGACCGAAAGAACAAACGCAAGGTTCGTTGGATCCTTTCACCCTTTAGGGTTTGAGCTGGAGCCGCCACGGTTGGTTCACGCACCCTAGGGTTTGAAGCCCTAGGGTTCACGATACGCCGCCTTTCACTGACAATGGCCGCCAAAGAAGCTTCATCGAGGACCAAGGGCGGCGGCCAAAACCAAAATCGAAAGGGAAAAAAGCGATAAAATTCGTTCTTTTCTTGTTCATCCGTGAACAATCCTCAAATCGGCATAGATTAGATCCAAAACCCAATTTTAATCTTAAATCCTAAGAATTAATCCGAATTTGGCTCGATACCACTTGTTAGATCGAAGGATCTTAAACATGATTAATCCAAAGAGATAAACATCATGAGTCGCGGGCAATACTTGAATCCATGATTTGGATCTTGAGTGGATTGATGGATCTTCTAATCTTAGGGCTTCTTCTCTTCCTTAGATCTCTTTTCTTAGATGGGGTAAAAGAGATGAGAATTTTTATGTTAACCCTAGATTAGGGACCATAACCCCATATATATAGGTGTTGCACTTTTACAATTTGGCCCCTCATCAAATTGTAATTACAACTGTATCTGCACATTTAGCCCATGACAATATATAAATGCAGATAACCCAACAATTGATCACTTTAGTGGGTTTCCTTAAGTGATAGATTTACACATTAATTTAACATATGTGCCCACAAATAGATTTAATTAGATTTAAATCTAACATGAGAAACTTTATTTTGGCATTATATGATTATATCACAATAGCATCAATATAAAGTTCTTTACACCGACAATGTTTTTATGTAAAAATTCCCTATTAATTCTCCACGTGGAGTCTGCGGTGGAGACTGCTCAGTTAATGACAGTATAATTTCTACGTAGGTTCAGTATACAAAGAAAATACTACTCTTGATTTCCAAATGGAGCAAAATCATATAAGAAAAAGTTTTTTTTGTGTATACACACCTAAACTTATGTGTATTTACAAGCCACCTCAAATCATCAACTTTGAAAAAAATATGTCCAAATAAATAAATAATCGACTTTGACAGGCTAATTTGTAACCACAACATAAACATATCAGCAAAGTAGTCAACCTTTCATGCACATGTCCATCAAAGGTAACGAGCTGAGGGTAGTTTTACAATTACAGAGATTTGGTGGGTAGTTTTTCAACTACACATGATTCAAGGGATATATATACAAAAAAATCCAAAAGAAATCTCCATTATGTAAATAAGATCATGATCCATAAAAGCTTAAACGATTTCTAAATAACAATTAGCTTTGCATAAGGACCCACTTAGGATCTGTTGTTGAGCCTCAGCAATCCATAAGCATCTCAAATACACCTGATATAAAGGCTAGAAGTGATTATTGGGAACGATCAGGGCGGTACACGAGAGCATGATGCACAAAAAATGAACACCTCTTACAGAACTTTTGTGGTTTATAATCAATAGAAGAATCTGTTACTGCAAATTTCACTCTTCATGAAATTTCGTTTCAGAAAACGTGTAACGCGTATACTCATAAACGGAGAAGAAAAAAAAAAGAGTTGTTTGGTTGATAAAAATCAGTGATGCTGCATGTCCGAGCGGCGGGTTTGAGCATAATTTCCTGCATCAAATACTGCATGCAACATTTTCTATATGCAATATCCGCTGTATTTACAATTCCAGCACACCAAACAACCCCAAATTTGAATCTCTGCCTATTCAACTCTCAACATCCTCATCCACCTCCCACAACCCAACCGACCGGACAAAACAAACCGACGCAGCAACAACTACTGCGGCAAACAACGGAGGAACAACAAGATCAAGCTTCGACTGCCCAAAAAACAGTGCAGGCAAGCACACCACCTCCATCGCCGGTCCATCCAAAGGCAATCTCACATAACCAGGCATGCATTCGCTTGCAAAAGGAGAGGGAAGAGATACTGCCAATGTGAATGCAATCTCGGGTGAGAAGGAAACCACAGCGACTGTTGATGTTATGAGCATTGTCCATGTTGTCATGTAGACGAGGAGAGGCTGGCGTTGGAGGAGGGAATCCCACTGGGCTGCAATAAAGGAGATTGCCATTGGTTTGAGACTTTGAGTGGATAGGGAGAGAGAGAGAGAGGGATGTATATAGTAGTGTGGGGGTTTGACTAGTTTGACGAGTAGAGGTTTGAGAGTAGATTAGGTTTGACCTGAGGCACCAAACTCAGAAGAAGATGTGAACAACTCCTCCTGATGATGTGAGATGACTCAGGTAGACTAAGGTTGGATTAGTTGAGACCAGAGAATATGGGTCCTAGCTTTTACCATGTGAAGGGACCCATATTATCCAGTATATTACTATTATGCATCCCAAGGCCAAACTAGTTCTGTAAAACACTATCCATAATTTGATAATAAAAGGTTGCCTCTGTCTGATGTCTCTGAATTCAGGCCTTGGTCAACCCAGAAAAAAAAGGTTAATTGCGGATAGACCCCCCGTAGTTCTATTGCTGTGGATAGACCCCTTGTACTACCGCCCAAGTGCGGATAGACCCCCTGAGTGAATTTCTTTTTTATTCTTTTACCATCAAGAAGTCCATTTGTCAAAAGACAATTTTCTCTTTCTCTAGGGGTACACGAGTCAAAGGAATTAATTTAGGGGGTCTATCTGCAACGATAGAACTACAGGGGGTGCATCCGCAGTTAGCCCAAAAAAAGAAGGGTACACCATAATACATGTAGAGCAGCATAAGTTAAACTTGGCATTTGACTACTAAATTTAACGCTCAAGTATGAATATGAATTACAAGATCTAGATCCTACAAATTTTTTTTTTAAAAGAGAGAGAGAGAGAGAGAGAGAGAGACAGGATTGCTAGGACAAACCAATTATGCTTCGAGGAATTCATTACCTTAGTTCTAGTCCATCTCAGCTGTGTCAATTGCTTCCAGCAAGGTCATCGCATGGCTTCCCATCAATAACAAAATTAAACAAATCACCAAATCAGACCACAGTATGTGTCGATCATTTGGTTGAGACCATCCAGTTCCTGCACATAAACGATATCAATCAATATCCCAGTGACAAAGAAATTATGTTATAGGTCGGAATATATGAGCTTGGAATTATATTAGCATTTCACTTGAAACGAAATAAGCATTCCTCATTAACATATTATTGAGAACATGGCCCCATGAAGAGAAAGAACTTCCATTCAGAAAAAGAAATTCCAGCGGTATACAAATTACTCTTAGCAGGATGAGCATTACACGTCTAAAATCAATCATCATACAGAATTCTGATCCGAAACTGTGGCCTGACTATTATTCTTGCTGCTTGCTGATTGTCACACAATTAATTGTGTCAACAGGTACAGGACCAACATATAATAAGTAATACAGTTGTTAGGAGCTTTACTCGATTCCAACCTATGGATTTCTACAGGAGCAGGAATGCATACAGCAAGTACTTACAATAGATTGGCCAATTGTCTCAAGCAGCAACAATTATCAGTGCTCCTATCTCCATGGCCTACTTTTGGTCAGTACCTCCCCATCATGAATGGTTCAACCTGAAAATTTTCGCATCCAGCAGTAAGAATATATTTATTATATTTCCATTTTAGCTTAATGAGACATATAACTCAAAATGTTCAGTACCTAAATTCTTATATCAGAGTTTTCAGTTGGGACTTTCTTTGAACCCTTCCTATTAGTGATTGGTCATGTTGTACATCCCTCGTTGCAGATTTGCAGCCCATTGACCTAGAATAACAGATTAAGTTATTGCTGGTGAAAACTGAAGAAATTCAATGATTTTAGAAACCATATTATCTTTCAGCTCACCTAGAATGCACTTATGATCAATTGTAGTTTTGATTTGAGAACTGACAGCTTTTTCATCATCATCAACTGGTTAGCAGTGTGGATCCTCTCTTAGCAGCCACCGAACAAATTCCATGAAGCAGAGAACCATAAGTAGCCCAATTTGCCTTTAAACTACTTCTTACCATATCATCATACAATGCAAAAGCCTTCCTCGTCTCTCCATTTACACTACAACCATGTATCAAAAAATTGTACGCCAGTGTATCAGGCTTCACCCCTGAAGTCAGCATCTCATCCCACAGCTTAAAAGCTTCCTTCAGATCACCCATTCTGCAGTATTCATTGATAAGTGTAGAGTAGCTTATGTGATCAGGAGCAACATCATTCTCTCTCATGTCAGCAATGAGATTGACTGCATCATGAATTCTTCCCACTCGGCAGAAGCCATTTATTAGTATGTTGTAAGTAATGGTGTTTGCTAGAAATCCTCTGAGCATTGCCTTATGCAGTTTTATAGCCTCATCCATGTTCCCCTCTCTAGCCAAGTGGTTGAGAAAACAACCAAAAGTAAGCTCATTAGGAGGCAATGCAGAGACCAACATTTCTTTACAAAGCAACTCTGCTTTATGTAAAAGTCCTGCTTTACACAATCCATTTATAAATACAGTATATGTGACAACATTTGGAACAAAACCCTCACTGGCCATTCTACTCCAAAAACCGAAGGCCTCTCTGAGCTTCCCTAATTTGGAACATGCATCAATTATATTAGTATACAATACATTATCTGGCTTGATTCCCCTATCAGCCATCTCCTTCAACAGCGAATAGGCTCCAGCCATATACTGATGGTTTAGACCTCCATAAATAAGGATGCTATAGCATATAAGATCCATCTCCACTCCTCTCTCAACCATATCTCTACAAAACTTATAAGAATCGCGCACTCTTCCTTCTCTGCATAATCCATGCAGAAGAGCTAAAACTCATTTTATTCACCACATGATGCTCAATATGTAAATTGTCCACGAACTCCTTGGCTTCAGTAACTCTACCACTTGTACACAAACCAGTTATTAAAGGCCTGAAAGTATAGTTATCTGGCATGAGACCCTTTTCATTCATTGCATCATATAGCTCAAAAGCTTTTCTTGTATCCCCAATCATGCAGTATCCTTCTATCATGACATTGTAAGTCACTTCATTTGGCATTATGTTCTGATCAATCATTTCCTCAAAGAACTTAGTAGCTTCTACCATCAATTTTGCCCGACAAAAACCACTGATAAGTGCAGTAAAAGTGTGTGTATTCCATTTAACACCCATCTCAGGCATTTGCAGATGAAGCTTAAGAGCACTATTCAAATCTCCTTGCCGGCAATATCCACTAATCAATGTAGTATAAGTCGCTGCATTTGGCTGCAGCCCTTTATCTATTAACTCTTGATACAGAGCTTCAGCCTCATTCAACCTCCCCCATTTGCAATGCCCATTTATTAAAGAATTATACGGGTAAATTGTAGCCCTTATTCCCTCTCCTCTCATTCTATCAAACAAACTATGGGCATCATTCAACTTCCCTTGTTTACACAAAGCATCAATCAGAATAGAGTAAGTAACATCATTTGGTGAAAGACCCTTCTCTCTCATCTTCACAAAGAGCAATTCAGCCTCATCAAATTTTGAACTTTTACACAACGAATTAATCACTGCATTGTAAGCAAACAAATTAGGGATCATTCCAATCTTCCCCAAGTTGTTAACCAAGTTAAAAGCCTCCTCAATCTTCCCCTTTCTCCTCAATCCATCAACCACTGAAGATGAAGCAGCTTCAGTCGGAACCAAACCCATGTCCATCATCTCATCCAACAATTCTTTACCCTTAACAAAATCCTCCACCCTACAAAACCCTAGCACCAATGTACAATAAGTAACCTCATCAGCTCTCAAACCTTTCTCTTTCAAAGACCTCTTCACCTCAATCGCTTCAAAAACCCTCCCATTCTTACACAACCCATGAATGAAAACATTATAAATTACAACACTGGAACAACTAGGCCCATCCTTCTCAATCCTCGAAATCAATTCTCTAGCCCTACTCAAATCCTTCATCTCACAATAACTCTTTATCGCCGAAGTATAAATAAAAGCATCAGGCTTAATTTCAACCCTAATTACCTCATCAAACGCCGCCGCTGCCCATTCGAACTTCCCAATTTTCACCAATCCCTTCATCACATCGCTAAAGGTCCGAGCTTCAAGAACCAATTTTGATCCCACTGCCAGATTAAGAACCCTAAAAGCATCCACAAACCTCCTGCTCTGTACATAAGCCTGAATCAAGAAATCAAACCCTAGACTCGACGAAGCCCTACAAAGTTCCCTCGACCTCCACAGGCTCTCGAACGCTTCCCGCGGAGTGATTGGGCGTGAGATTAGGGTTTGGGCAAGAGAGCAAGCGGGCCAATGGAGGTTGGATCGGATTAAAGAATGGATCAGGATCGAAAACGAGAGGGTTGAGTGATTGAATCGGAGGTGGAGGCCGAGGTAGTTGAAGAACCGAAGGGGGAGGCGGGGGTCGCCGCCGGCGTCGGCTAGGGTTTGGACGAGGAGCTGCTCGACGTGGCGGGAACTGAGGCGGGAGGAGATGAAGGGGGATGAGAGGGAAAGGCGCCAGCTTTGCTTTGAGTGGAGGATCTCGTGGAGGATTTTGACGAATCCTTGGTCGCGTTCAGTGCAGAGGGATCTTTTGAGGATGAGAGGGAGTCGAGAGGGGTTCATTTGAGGGCTGGAGGTTGAAGATGAGAGTAGGGTTTTGGGTTTTTTTGGGGGCTAGGTGAGTGTGGTCAGATTGGGGTTAGAGTGGTTAGGGTCCATAAGCTTATTTGCTCGAGTGAAGCGGAATAGAAATTGGGCCGTGTTTGTGGGTGGCTAAATTCGTTTGGTATGGAGTAGGTGTTTTAAAGCGAGATATTTATTACCGATTAAGGTATATTTAGTTTTCCAAAATTATCATTAAGGCCTATCCAACGCCATTGAACTTTGAATATAAAATTATAGATTTTTACATATATATCCTCAAATTTCTCATATTTATAAATTATCCCCTAAATATTAATTTGAACCCCTTCTCCTTCCTCCCTCCTCCCTCTAGCCCTCTCTTCCTCCCTCCTCCCTTGAAACCGGTCAGCCCTCAATGTGAGGCTCCTGATCCCGATGGAGGATCTGGCTGGCCATGAGGAGAATGAAGCGGCAACAGCACTTGAGGAGAAGCCTGCCATGCGTTGAGACAGGCCGTCTCGAGGAGAAGATGGAGAGCGTTGAGGCGTTGATGTGGAGAGGATCTCGGCCGGCGGACCGAGGTGTGAGCGGGGAGGTTGAGGCCGTGCTGATGGCGGCGATCGGGGCTCATTTCTCTCGGAGCGGGGAGGAGGAGTACCCAGGAATAGGAAACTTTGAAGGTGGAAGAGATCGTGATTCAAGTTAAAGGAAAGTGGAGGTATGGAAGTGGAAGGAGTCGGGATTAATCGTTAAAGATGTCGAAAAGAAGCGAAAGGGAGGTGTTAAGCTTATTGGATAATTTAATAAAGTGAGGAATAAATAATTTATTCTTGTGAGATGGAAGCGGTTGTAAATAGAGTGCTACTAAATATACCAAAATGGTAATTTAGCCGTTTGTGGGTAAACATTTTGTCTTGCGTCGTATGAGTAGGAGTGCCTTGGTCGGATCATTTCAGACATGGTACTTTTCAATCGATGACTACAAATACGAGGCGGGGCGTGTCTCGATAAAAATTTCATATCTATATTTTTAAAATTGAATACATATATATATATATATATATATATATATAAAATTCATATCTATATTTTTAAAATTGAATACATATATATATATATATATATATATATATATATATATATATATATATATATATATATATATATATATATATATATATATATATATAAAATTCATATCTATATTTTTAAAATTGAATACATATATATATATATATATATATATATATATATATATATATATATATATATATATATATATATATATATATATATATATATATATAAAATTCATATCTATATTTTTAAAATTGAATACATATATATATATATATATATATATATATATATATATATATATATATATATATATATATATATATATATATATATATATATATATATATATATATATATATATATATATATATATATATATATATATATATATATATATATATATATATATATATATATATATATATATATATATATATATATATATATATATATATATATATATATATATATATATATATATATATATATATATATATATATATATATATATATATATATATATATATATATATATATATATATATATATATATATATATATATATATATATATATATATATATATATATATATATATATATATATATATATATATATATATATATATATATATATATAAAATTCATATCTATATTTTTAAAATTGGATATATATATATATATATATATATATATAAAATTCATATCTATATTTTTAAAATTGGATATATATATATATATATATATATATATATATATATATATATATATATATAAAATTCATATCTATATTTTTAAAATTGGATATATATATATATATATATATAAAATTCATATCTATATTTTTAAAATTGGATATATATATATATATATATATATATATATATAAAATTCATATCTATATTTTTAAAATTGGATATATATATATATATATATATAAAATTCATATCTATATTTTTAAAATTGGATATATATATATATATATATATATATATATATATATATATATATATATATATATATATATATATATATATATATATATATATATATATATATATATATATATATATATATATATATAAAATTCATATCTATATTTTTAAAATTGGATATATATATATATATATATAAAATTCATATCTATATTTTTAAAATTGGATATATATATATATATATATATATATATATAAAATTCATATCTATATTTTTAAAATTGGATATATATATATATATATAAAATTCATATCTATATTTTTAAAATTGGATATATATATATATATATATATATATATATATATGTATATATATATATATATATATATATATATATATATGAGAAAAATGGAAAAACACATACCAGTAGTGATGTGGACAAATTTGTCCATAATCTAACGTTAAAATCTTTCTCTCTCTCTCTCTACATTTCTCCTTTGGTGTGGGCCAGGATTTGTCCACCTCTCAAGTTCCGACCGAGTTTCATGAATGTCGGCTCCCCTCCTTAAAACACTTTGAGACCGAGATGAAAGACATCCTCACGGGCTTTCTCTCAAAGGATCGAGGCGAAAGCGTCCTCACTTGAACTCTCTCAAAGGACCAAACGTATGTGTTGATGTATATAATCACAGCCACTAATCTCTGTGAGCTTAGCTTGAGGTTGAAGATGACAGTAGGGTTTTGGGTGTTTTTTGGGGGCTAGGTGAGTGTGGTCAGATTGGGGTTAGAGCGGTTAGGGTCCATAAGCTTATTGCTCGAGTGAAGCGGAATAGAAATTGGGCCGTGTTTGTAGATTTTGTGACGTTGGCCACGGAGGAGGGGTGCGTAGGGGCCGGATACTGCTCGGATCTGGTACTTACCAATGATGAATACAATTACGGATGCGGACATAGCTCGATAAAAAAAATTCATATTGTTGTATCATAAAAATTGTTAAGTGTAAATTACTCTTGAAAGGACGACATGTATCTCGATTAGCCAACTTAAGCATTACAACATCAACCCGACCCGAGTCTCATGAATGTCGGCTCCCCTCCTTAAAACACTTTGAGACCCGAGATGAAAGACATCTTCACCCAGGCTTTCTCTCAAAGGATCGAGACGAAAGGCGTCCTCACTTGAACTCTCTCAAAGGACCGAAACGTATGTGTTGATGTATATAATCACAGTCACTAATCTCTCTGTGAGCTTAGCTTGAGTTGAAGATGATGTGGATCCGCCTCCCTCCCCAATACCTAGCTTTGAGTGTAATTGCCTCCCCCGCACGTGCAGAAGCTCGTGGAGAGGATCTGGCGGCTCCCTCGTATACCCCGACGATCAAGTCGGTTTTGAGCTTGAGTGGAGAAGAAAATGAACAAGAATTTGTTCTTGTGTGCATCGTGGCGAGGGAGAGAAAAATGGCTTATTTGTATTGAGAATAGCCCTTTCTTTGTAGGAATGAGAGAGGGCGCTTGGTCATTTCAGTTGAGTTTTACACTGCCGATATGGAAAGAGTCACCATTGATTTGATGTAGGTGATGGGGAATGGCTATAAAAGTCATGTACACAACGCTATTAATCGTGATGCCGATTGTTGTCGGGCCAAATCCACAGAAGAATATCAGAGTAATGTTAATGAAAGCAAAATGTCCGAGGTAATCAGAGTGGGTGAAGAGCCTGCCATCGTGAAGGTGACTACGCATAATCGCCTTCGCCGGGTCGGTACCGTGAGTGCACGCAATGCCAGCCGGCCGAAAGCAATCGAAAGCAGCAGTCGGCCATCGGTAGGACGACTGCATAACGATTTCGCCGCAATAATATCAGAAAGCGCGCATCGCACCGCAGCAGTCGAAAGTAATTGTAGCAAGTCGCCCAAGGAATCTGAAAGTAAGTTGTCCAAGGAATCAGAGCAGCGACCGGCATCGTGAAAGGTGATCGACATCGCAGCGAAATGCCGAAAATGTGAATTACGAAGTCGCCCATCAGAAAGCGGTGACGCATCGAGGACGCTTTCACGCCGGCCGAGTAATCGTGAGCACCCCGCTATTCGCGAGTACCGCCCACGCATCAGAAAGCGTAACGCACAGAAGAAGGCCAACACCGCAGCCCGGCCGACGGGACCGCTGCTTCGTGTCGGCATCAGAGTGCCTGGCCTACGAGTAAACCCAGAGGTCGCAAGATCAGAAGCGCACGATCGCCGTAGTAGCCGAACACTTGTGAGAGCAGAGAGATCCCTTCGCCCCGAAGCCCGCTTACTTTGGCGGAGATTGGGTTCATGTCGATTTTCATACAGGGATTAATAAAAAAACCTTTTGGGGTACCAACAGTATGCGTCTCCACTCGGGCCTGACGACACATCTTGAACCATGGCGGGGAACCTATCTGCTTCATCTTCCCCAGCGACGTCAGGTAGTCACCGTCGCATTAAATGCATGGCCAAAGCCATCATTACTCCCCCGCTGAAGTTATAATGACTTCTCCGGACCAGCATTTAGCTATTACGTCGCGTGCGCATTAAATGCAAGGATGACTCGGACCACTCACTGTCGACATGTGTAAAGTGTCGGACCACTCACTGCCGACATGTAGCGGTGACTAAGCCGGCGACATGGACTGGCCGAAGTTACCTAAATACTCTTTTGGCTCACCATAAATATGCAGTTGTCTTACGCATGAAGGTGCACTATTCTCTGATAAAAGCCCTAAAATTACTTCTTTCATACATTTTTCTCCCTTAAGATCATCACTAACTTGGTCGAGGAACCAGAACCAACTCCGGCCCTCTAACGTTACATATTTGTGCAGAATCTTCTTTTGTTCAAAGTGATCACCATCAAAGAGGATTGAAGGACCCTAAGCTCTCCCAAATCACGACCCACATAATTAAACTTCGACATAAACACATATCCATATCTTTTAAAATCGGATATAGATGCGGATATGCATATGGATATATAAGTAGATATACATGTGGCTATAAAATGAAAATGAGAAAACTAGACAACATAGTTCACATGATATAAGAGAGTTCATTAATTTTGTAATTTCCTTTTCATTGATATTCTTTTAACACCTTTTAAGCAATTTTGATTTTTTTTTGTTGTTAGGATGATTTTGGGTATTAAAATTCTGTCAAATGTGCAATTACTATGAATTTTTTATGTTGGTAAAAATCTCACGCAAAGGATGTCACGAGCTTGCACAGGATATTTTGTAATTGCTAAGGTGACATGGACATGGTGACTTGAGAAAAGTAATTGTAATATCTTAAATTGGGTATTATATTCAAAATTTTAGGCAGATTAGAGCTCAAATTCAACTTAGGATATTTGAAAGAGAGGAACACAAGGGAAAATTGATTAGACGGTACCCACATTCGAGCAATTAAAACTTTAAACTTGCAGACTTATGTCATCTTCAACCGCTCCTTCAAAGTCAGTTAGTAGCATTGGAAGATATGAATCCCTATTTTCTGAGTTAGAAAAAGCCGGGTTAATTTACCCTTTATCTATGACCGTCACCTAAATCTAGCTCTGTCATTTAAACATGATCGCATTAGCATTCTAATACCACTCAAATTCAATCAGCGAGACTGTGTCCAATTTACCGTCAAATTTGTTCCAACAATGAGGAAAAATGCCTAATTGCGCATATGTAGATTTTCAACATCAAAAGTCACTGGAGCAATAATGAATATCAAATCGGTAAAGAGGTGTTACGATATATATATATATATATATATATATATATATATATATATATATATATATATATATATATATATATATATATATATAGGAATACGGAAAACCTGACCAAATTTCTTAAAATGACCAGAGCGGTGGCACAATCCGCACCACACCTCAAAGAGAGACTAGAAAGAGAAGTGCCTAGATAAGGATCAACGTCCACATCACTACCAAGTTTAATCCCACACAAGTTTTTCCATTTTTTCATATATATGTATATATATATATATATATATATATATATATATATATGAGAAAAATGGAAAACCCTGTAATTAAAGAAATGATGACAAATTTTACCCACGTTTCAAGATTTAAAAAATCTTTCTCTCCTCTTTCTCTCCTCTCTATTTTCCTCTTCGGCGCTGCGGACCGATTTGTCCACCTCACTACCACAAAGCCCTGAATTTCATGAATGTCCCCCTCCCAAAACACTTTGAGACCCGAGATGAAAGACATCCTCACGGGCTTTCTCTCAAAGGATCGAGGCGAAAGCGTCCTCACTTGAACTCTTCGGCTGACCGACGTGAGCGCGCTCCTTTAACTCGACGACACATCTTGAACCACGGGGGGAACCTATCTGCTTCATCTTTCCCAGCGACGTCAGGTAGTCACCGTCGCATTAAATGCATGGCCAAAGCCATCATTACTCCCCCGCTGAAGTTATAATGACTTCTCGGACCACGCCAGCACCTTAGCTATTCTGTCGCCGTCGCATTAAATGCAAGGATGACTCGGACCACTCACTGCCGACATGTGTAAAGTGTCGGCTGACTAAGCCGGCAGCATGGACTCGGCCGAAGTTACCTAAATACTCTTTTCGGCTCACCATAAATATGCAGATTGTCTTCTGCATGAAGGTACGCTATTCTCTACGATAAAAGCCCTAAAAATTACTTCTTTCATACATTTTTCTCCCTTAAGATCATCACTAACTTGAGCGTCTGAGGAACCACCGGAGAACCCAACTCCGGCCCTCTAACATTACATATTTGTGCAGGAATCTTCTTTTGTTCAAAGTGATCAGCCATCAAAGAGGATTGAAGGACCCTAAGCTCTCCCAAATCCATCCTGACCCACATAATTAAACTTCTGACATAAACACATATCCATATCTTTTAAAATCGGATATAGATGCGAATATGCATATGGATATATAAGTAGATATACATGTGGCTATAAAATGAAAATGAGAAAACTAGACAACATAGTTCACATGATATAAGAGAGTTCATTAATTTTGTAATTTCCCTTTTCATTGATATTCTTTTAACACCTTTTAAGCAAATTTGATATTTTTTTTGTTACTAGGATGATTTTGGGTATTAAAATTCTGTCAAATGTGCAATTACTATGAATTTTTTATGTTGGTAAAAATCTCACGCAAAGGATGTCACGAGCTTGCACGGGATATTTTGTAATTGCTAAGGTGACATGGACATGGTGACTTGAGAAAAAGTAATTGTAATATCTTAAATTGGGTATTATATTCAAAATTTTAGGCAGATTAGAGCTCAAATTCAACTTAGGATATTTGAAAGAGAGGAACACAAGGGAAAATTGATTAGACGGTACCCACATTCGAGCAATTAAAACTTTAAACTTGCAGACTTATGTCATCTTCAACCGCTCCTTCAAAGTCAGTTAGTAGCATTGGAAGATATGAATCCCTATTTTCTGAGTTAGAAAAAAGCCGGGGTTAATTTACCCCTTTATCTGTGACACGTCACCTAAATCTAGCTCTGTCATTTAAACATGATCGCATTAGCATTCTAATACCACTCAAATTCAATCAGCGAGACTGTGTCCAATTTACACGTCAAATTTGTTCCAACAATGAGGAAAAATGCCTAATTGCGCATATGTAGATTTTCAACATCAAAAAGTCACTGGAGCAATAATGAATATCAAATCGGTAAAGAGGTGTTACGAAAAATACCAATTTGATAAATTAGCCATGAAAAAAAAATTGTGTATGTATAAATTTTAGCTTTTTATATAAATTTTATATTCCATCCGTTGGAGAAAAAATTGACCAGCAAAATATTTTTTTAATATCTGAAACTATTGCTAGGTTTTTCCCCTTGAAAATTACTCCCCGTGCCCTGCATCATCATAGTTTCCTCTGGCGACGGGTAACACCGATTAAACTACCACCCACATTCCACGCCTCGCTCAAACCTGTCACGTGTCCAAACAGTAGAATGTAAAACCATCTCTAACAGGAGAAAGTATCCCATGAGTCAGGTCCATGGATGAATGACAGACTCATGGGCTCTCAACCCTAGATCCCTCAATCCTGACGCGAATCTCAAACGAAACGATCCAGCGGCAGATCCCACGCCATTCATCCATGGGCGCGGCGCATGGGATAATTTCTCCTCAAACAGTCAATTCCCAAAACACACGAACGGCCAGATCCAGATCCACGTCATCGATCCGCACCCTCCCTCTTCACCCAATCAAACTCCATCTCCTCACCCTATTTAATTCCAACCGCCCATCTCTCTTCTCTCCATCCTTCACCCGCTAAAAAAGAAATCCCCAAATCTCAAAACCCTTAAAAAAAACCCCTCCAAATGGCGCCAAAGGCCGAGAAGAAGCCCGCGGAGAAAAAGCCCGCCGCCGACGACGAGGAGCCCAAGGCGGAGAAAGGCCCCGCCGGCAAGAAGCCGAAGGCGGAGAAGCGGATCCCATCGAAGGACCCCTCGTCGGGCGACAAAACAAGCAGCAAGAAGAAGAAGAAGAAGGCGAAGAGCGTGGAGACGTACAAGATCTACATCTTCAAGGTTTTGAAGCAGGTCCACCCGGACATCGGCATCTCGAGCAAGGCGATGGGCATCATGAACTCCTTCATCAACGACATCTTCGAGAAGCTGGCCCACGAGGCCTCCAGGCTGGCCCGCTACAACAAGAAGCCCACCATCACCTCCCGCGAGATCCAGACCAGCGTCAGGCTCGTGCTCCCCGGTGAGCTCGCCAAGCACGCCGTTTCCGAGGGGACCAAGGCCGTCACCAAGTTCACCAGCTCTTAGATTTCATTCGTGTTACTAGCTGTAGCCTCGCGACTTTGGAATGTGCCAAGATTTGCATGAAAGTATCAATGATTTAAAATGATAAGCTCCATGACACGCCTTATGCAAATATGAGCAATGCAATCCCTTGAAAGTAGAACAACTAGTAAACATAAGTAATTTGACAAATTCTAAAAAAAAAAAATTCTTGTCCATCTTATGCGGAATCTTCCATTTCATCAAGCACTCTTGGTCTTCGATTTCGATCCTCTTCCCTCTCTTCCATCGATTTTCTGCTTACATACAGATCATTGTCTCGATCTTCTGCGTCCAACCAATCTTTCAAACAAACGCACATTTCAAGCGTACGCGACGCCATTGAACTTTTATTTTCATCCAACACTTTGCCGCCCGCACTAAAAGCATTCTCGAGTGCCGCTGTGGACACCGGAGGAGTTAATATATCGCGTGCCATAATGGAAAGCACGGGATAAAATGTTTCTGTTGATTTCCACCATGCTAAAACATCGAGCCCATCGAATTTCCCCTGGGCAATAAGAGCTTGAGCTTCTAGACTCCCATAATAATTGTTCAGCTCGTCATATGATGAACGCAAACTCCTCGTTTTTTCAGTTGCAGGAAGGAGTCTTAAGAATTTACTTTCATGTTTTGAGCTACTTTCTTGTTTATTCCCAAATTGTTCTTTGTAAATTAGGTACAATTCATCAAAACATTTTTTAACTTCATCTGTTATTTTATCCGCAACGTTATCATAGTTCATGTTAGTGTGAAATTTATCAACTAGCATTCGACAATTTTTGAGGTTCACGCGTGGATCCATAACAAATGCAAGATAATATATGAAAGGCATTTCCTTTAAAATATTTTTTAATATCTGAAACTATTGCTAGGTTTTTCCCTTGAAAATTTCCTGCCCTCGTGATCATCATAGTTTCTCTCATGACGGTAACACCGATTAAACTACCACCCACATTCCACAAACCTCATTACGGTCCAAACAAGAGAATGTAAAACCATCTCTAATGAGAAAGTATCCCACGGCCGCGCCCACTGGATTAACGACAGACCTACGCCTCAACCTTGATCCTCAATCTGACGCGAATCTCAAACGAAACGATCCAGCGGCAGATCCCACGCCATTCATCCACGGGACCTGCTTACGGATAATCTCTCTCTCAAACAACAATTCCCAAAACACACGAACGGCCAGATCCAGATCCACGTCATCGATCCGCACCCTCCCTCTTCACCCAATCAAACTCCATCTCCTCACCCTATTTAATTCCAACCGCCCATCTCTCTTCTCTCCATCCTTCACCCGCTAAAAAAGAAATCCCCAAATCTCAAAACCCTTAAAAAAAACCCCTCCAAATGGCGCCAAAGGCCGAGAAGAAGCCCGCGGAGAAAAAGCCCGCCGCCGACGACGAGGAGCCCAAGGCGGAGAAAGGCCCCGCCGGCAAGAAGCCGAAGGCGGAGAAGCGGATCCCATCGAAGGACCCCTCGTCGGGCGACAAAACAAGCAGCAAGAAGAAGAAGAAGAAGGCGAAGAGCGTGGAGACGTACAAGATCTACATCTTCAAGGTTTTGAAGCAGGTCCACCCGGACATCGGCATCTCGAGCAAGGCGATGGGCATCATGAACTCCTTCATCAACGACATCTTCGAGAAGCTGGCCCAGGAGGCCTCCAGGCTGGCCCGCTACAACAAGAAGCCCACCATCACCTCCCGCGAGATCCAGACCAGCGTCAGGCTCGTGCTCCCCGGTGAGCTCGCCAAGCACGCCGTTTCCGAGGGGACCAAGGCCGTCACCAAGTTCACCAGCTCTTAGATTTCATTTGTGTTTCTAGTTGTAGCCTCGCGACTTTGGAATGTGCCAAGATTTGCATGAAAGTATCAATGATTTAAAATGATAAGCTCCATGACACGCCTTATACAAATATGAGCAATGCAATTCCTTGAAAGTAGAACAACTAGTAAACATAAGTAATTTGACAAATTCTAAAAAAAAAAATTCTCGTCCATCTTATGCGGAATCTTCCATTTCATCAAGCACTCTTGGTCTTCGATTTCGATCCTCTTCCCTATCTTCCATCGATTTTCTGCTTACATACAGATCATTGTCTCGATCTTCTGCGTCCAACCAATCTTTCAAACAAACGCACATTTCAAGCGTACGCGACGCCATTGAACTTTTATTTTCATCCAACACTTTGCCGCCCGCACTAAAAGCATTCTCGAGGGCCGCTGTGGACACCGGAGGAGTTAATATATCGCGTGCCATAATGGAAAGCACGGGATAAAATGTTTCTCTTGATTTCCACCATGCTAAAACATCGAGCCCATCGAATTTCCCCTGGGCAATAAGAGCTTGAGCTTCTAGACTCCCATAATAATTGTTCAGCTCGTCATATGATGAATGCAAACTCCTCGTTTTCTTAGTTGCAGAAAGGAGTCTTAAGAATTTGCTTTCATGTTTTGAGCTACTTTCTTGTTTATTCCCAAATTGTTCTTTGTAAATTAGGTACAATTCATCAAAACATTTTTTAACCTCATCTGTTATTTTATCCGCATCATTATCATAATTCATGTTAGTGTGAAATTTATCAACTAGCATTCGACAATTTTTGAGGTTCACGCGTGGATCCATAACAAATGCAAGATAATATATGAAAGGCATTTCCTTAAAATATTTTTTAATTTTAGATTCCATTGTACTAATAACATTATGAAGATGAATATTGTTTCTATGCTCAGAAAACAAATCACTAATACCGAATAAATGGTACAATACTAAATTGGTTGTTGGGTAATTTGTATCAGATAAATCAGTAATTGCTTGCTCAAACATTTCTATGAAGTCGAGTGCAACGACGATAATATTCCATTCATAATCAGGAATTGAAATTATACCATACATTTCAATCTCACAAAAAAGAGAAATTGCTGTTTTATAAGGTATACAAGCTTTCAACATTTTATAAGTCGTATTCCAACGAGTTTTAATGTCATGAGGTAAAACTTGAGGGTCTAAACCCAAAGTAGTGCAAATTGATTTAAAAGCTTGCTTTCTTTGGCTGTTCACTCTCATAAAAGCAATGATGTCTCTAATTTTAGTAATGGATGGATTAATGAATTCTAAACCATCTTGTGCACATGAGTTAAAAATGTGACATACACATCTAATATGAAATAATTTTCCATTTAAAACCGGTTTCGAATAACTCTTTAAGTATTCAAAAGTTGTAGCATCTTCACCCTCATCATCAAATGAAATAGAAAATATTTTGTTATCGATCCCACAAGTTTTTAAAACGGTCATTATTGAATGAGTTAAATTAGCAGAATTGTGAGGAAAATCATACGGTCGAAAACTAAGCATCCTCTTTTGCAAAACCCAATCAGAATCAATATAATGCGCAGTAACACAAATATAATGCTGGTTATTGAGACCTCTCCAAGAACCGAAAGCTAACGCAATTCTGTGAGGATCAGGTGGAAGATTGCAGACTACAGTGTTTCTCTTGATTTCCACCATGCTAAAACATCGAGCCCATCGAATTTCCCCTGGGCAATAAGAGCTTGAGCTTCTAGACTCCCATAATAATTGTTCAGCTCGTCATATGATGAATGCAAACTCCTCGTTTTCTTAGTTGCAGAAAGGAGTCTTAAGAATTTGCTTTCATGTTTTGAGCTACTTTCTTGTTTATTCCCAAATTGTTCTTTGTAAATTAGGTACAATTCATCAAAACATTTTTAACCTCATCTGTTATTTTATCCGCATCATTATCATAATTCATGTTAGTGTGAAATTTATCAACTAGCATTCGACAATTTTGAGGTTCACGCGTGGATCCATAACAAATGCAAGATAATATATGAAAGGCATTTCTTAAAATATTTTTAATTTTAGATTCCATTGTACTAATAACATTATGAAGATGAATATTGTTTCTATGCTCAGAAAACAAATCACTAATACCGAATAAATGGTACAATACTAAATTGGTTGTTGGATAATTTGTATCAGATAAATCACTAATTGCTTGCTCAAACATTTCTATGAAGTCGAGTGCAACGACAATAATATTCCATTCATAATCAGGAATTGAAATTATACCATACATTTCAATCTCACAAAAAGAGAAATTGCTGTTTTATGAGGTATACAAGCTTTCAACATTTTATAAATCGTATTCCAACGAGTTTTAATGTCATGAGGTAAAACTTGAGGGTCTAAACCCAAAGTAGTGCAAATTGATTTAAAAGCTTGCTTTCTTTGGCTGTTCACTCTCATAAAAGCAATGATGTCTCTAATTTTAGTAATGGATGGATTAATGAATTCTAAACCATCTTGTGCACATGAGTTAAAAATGTGACATACACATCTAATATGAAATAATTTTCCATTTAAAACCGGTTTCGAATAACTCTTTAAGTATTCAAAAGTTGTAGCATCTTCACCCTCATCATCAAATGAAATAGAAAATATTTTGTTATCGATCCCACAAGTTTTAAAACGGTCATTATTGAATGAGTTAAATTAGCAGAATTGTGAGGAAAATCATACGGTCGAAAACTAAGCATCCTCTTTTGCAAAACCCAATCAGAATCAATATAATGCAGTAACACAAATATAATGCTGGTTATTGAGACCTCTCCAAGAACCGAAAGCTAACGCAATTCTGTGAGGATCAGGTGGGAGATTGCAGACTACAGTGTTTTTACAATCTTCATAAATTTCAAACATGCGAGATATAACAACACTTTTAGGAATACTTTTGCATTCTGGACTATATTTTTGAAAATTTGGGTCTTCAATCAAACTAAAGGGCTGCTCTGTTTGAATGATGTAAATAGCCAATCTTTCAACATTTTCAGAGGAATCATTATAAGAATTAGGTAAGCTAGTAGTAGTTTTAGTAGAATCATGGTACTTGGAAGTGGCGGTGCTTGTTAGCTCGTGATGTGAGCATGATGAGTGATTGTCCATTTTCTAATAGCTAAAGAAAAAATAATTACAAAGCGCAAATAATTAATAAAAACTAGCTAATTACTAAAAATACCAGAGAGGAGAGAGTGAAAGTGTTGGAGCTCAACGTTGAGAGATGCCTTCGCTTGAAAGTAGAATGGGAGTTGGAGCGAAGAGAGAAATGAGGGTGGAAGTGGGTATTTATAAGGGGGAAAAACTGCAAAGGAGAATTTACATTTTGCCCCTCGGAGCAATTTACGATATATAGCCGTTTATAGCCGTTGGTCGCCGGGCCGGGCCGGGCTACACGCCCTCCTCATCACCGACCCGCTTACCCAAGCCCTCAACTCAAACCTACCCGCCATTAAGTTCATCATGTGGGACCCCCGCTCCTCAAATCCGTGTATACGTAAAACAAAAATTTTTTTTTTCTTTTTTTTCCCAAATCAAAATCTTTCCACGACTTCAAGTTCAAGGGACCAAAATTCGCTCACAAGCGGTTTGATGAAATGCTTGTGAAGGGTATTCGCTTCAATTTTGGTTTTAGTTTAGAATTTCGATAGCATGTTTCTTCTTTGCTTTACAATTTGAATATTTTATCTTCATGAACAATAACCATCTACACAAGAAATAATTAGAATCTATGGAACTTTCGTTGTGTCGGCTATTTCAGATTTCAAATAACTCTTTAAGTATTCAAAAGTTGTAGCATCTTCACCCTCATCATCAAATGAAATAGAAAATATTTTGTTATCGATCCCACAAGTTTTTAAAACGGTCATTATTGAATGAGTTAAATTAGCAGAATTGTGAGGAAAATCATACGGTCGAAAACTAAGCATCCTCTTTTGCAAAACCCAATCAGAATCAATATAATGCGCAGTAACACAAATATAATGCTGGTTATTGAGACCTCTCCAAGAACCGAAAGCTAACGCAATTCTGTGAGGATCAGGTGGAAGATTGCAGACTACAGTGTTTTTACAATCTTCATAAATTTCAAACATGCGAGATATAACAACACTTTTAGGAATACTTTTGCATTCTGGACTATATTTTTGAAAATTTGGGTCTTCAATCAAACTAAAGGGCTGCTCTGTTTGAATGATGTAAATAGCCAATCTTTCAATATTTTCAGAGGAATCATTATAAGAATTAGGTAAGCTAGTAGTAGTTTTAGTAGAATCATGGTACTTGGAAGTGGCGGTACTTGTTAGCTCGTGATGTGAACATGATGAGTGATTGTCCATTTTCTAATAGCTAAAGAAAAAATAATTACAAAGTGCAAATAATTAATAAAAACTAGCTAATTACTAAAAATACCAGAGAGGAGAGAGTGAAAGTGTTGGAGCTCAACGTTGAGAGATGCCTTCGCTTGAAAGTAGAATGGGAGTTGGAGCGAAGAGAGAAATGAGGGTGGAAGTGGGTATTTATAAGGGGGAAAAACTGCAAAGGAGAATTTACATTTTGCCCCTCGGAGCAATTTACGATATATAGCCGTTTATAGCCGTTGGTCGCCGGGCCGGGCCGGGCTACACGCCCTCCTCATCACCGACCCGCTTACCCAAGCCCTCAACTCAAACCTACCCGCCATTAAGTTCATCATGTGGGACCCCCGCTCCTCAAATCCGTGTATACGTAAAACAAATTTTTTTTTTCTTTTTTTCCCAAATCAAAATCTTTCCACGACTTCAAGTTCAAGGGACCAAAATTCGCTCACAAGCGGTTTGATGAAATGCTTGTGAAGGGTATTCGCTTCAATTTTGGTTTTAGTTTAGAATTTCGATAGCATGTTTCTTCTTTGCTTTACAATTTGAATATTTTATCTTCATGAACAATAACCATCTACACAAGAAATAATTAGAATCTATGGAACTTTCGTTGTGTCGGCTATTTCCAGATTTCAAATCCTAACCTGTTTTAGGGTTTGTCGAGGGTTTCTTCATATTCGGAAATAATTCTATAAAGGGGTTATTCCGTTAGATACAGGGCATTGGAAAATACAAAAGTCAGGCTAGAATTTGTAGATTAATGTTTGAGAGAGTTTAAAGATCATTGATCTCATATATGTAATATGCAATCACTCGTTTGATTAGTGGAGGTTTATTTGCTGATGCTCATGGACGTAAGACTTGCGCTAAACCACGCGAAAAGCCTTGTGTTTGTGGTTATCATATCTTTTCTGTGATTGTTTGATTTTCTTGCTTTGTGATCTTGATTGCAGTTCATGTTTTTGTTATGGCTGCAACAGTTCCTATGTTGATTTTTTGGGGAAAAATTGGTTAGTGTTGGTAAATTATACAATATAATAATAAGTCAAATTCTAACCCCATGGAACTTTATTACTTGTTCAACCATCAGTAAGTGGCAATGCTTAAAATGTAATTATTCTCAGGAAACATTTACCAACTACTAATCAATACAGAGGAATAATATAAATGAGGTAAAGTACAAGCAACAAGACCAATGTCATATACTATCAGAGTACTCTCGCTGAATAAATTTTATTGCAAATGCAAATGCAAATGCAAGGCTAAGCCTTCTCGAATAAATTTTAGTTGCATAGATTTGTATGATCAATGTCACTATATATAAAAAAAGCCCTATGGGTGCAACTCACTTGCTACAGTTTTTTTGCGTAATTTTTACTAGACCAAACTGCCATTGCCTCTTGCTATAGTATTTTCCGCCTTACTGTAGCACCATTCACTAAAAAATAATGATAGGCCACTAGACTTACAAATAGCCCCTTAAAAATTTTCGGATTTACATCAAAACCCTGAAAGTTTTCAAACTTACACGAAACACCCTCAAAAAGTAAAAACTTACAAAAATACCCTGACCAATACACTTAAAAACTTTAAATGCGTAGCACCACTCACTAAAAATTTCACTAGACTAAATGCGCTTGCTTCTTGCTACAGTATTTTCCGCTGTACTGTAGCACCATTCACTAAAAATGCCACTAGACTTACAAATAGCCCCTTAACAATTTTGGGATTTACATCAAAACCCTGAAAGTTTTAAAACTTACACGAAACACCCTCAAAAACTTAAAAATTACAACAGTAATTTTTGCGTAGCACCACTCACTAAAAATGCCACTAGACTTACAAATAGCCCCTTAAAAATTTTGGGATTTACATAAAAAACCCTGAAAGTTTTAAAACTTACACGAAACACCCTAAAAAAGTAAAAACTTGCAAAAATACCCTGACAAATACACTAAAAACCTAAAAATTATAAATCGCACCATGCCAAATTTTGATTTGCAAACAACACCCTACAACTTTCAAACGTTGCAAAAAACATCCTAAATTGAAAATTTTTCTAAAGGTACTTAAAAAAGTTTAACCTACACAAACAGTTCGTTGAAATTTTTCGTCCACCTGATGGAGCAAGCATGTGCATCGCACGTGCCTCCTCACTAGTAATATACAAGTATGTGAAGTGTTGTGTCCTGCTTTCTACAAACTCTGCATGATCATTGTAACTTCTTTTTTTTAGCTCCCATAACTCTGCATAAATTCACATAACTTGTGCACACTAATACCGCTGCTAACCGCGATTTCAAGAAAGAACAGCACCTGTCATCTGCATTAACTTAATTCTATTTTACACGTCAACTATGATTTAGGCATGGAAAATGATAAACTATGATTCAGTTATAAATATGTTTGTTTCTGATGTAAGTATTAGCTGTGAACGCTGATTATTGCATTAAGCATGAAGTAAGATGCATTGTTTATGTATATCAGCGGAGCTATGAAATCTTTCTGCAGCAATTACTGAAGATGTGTGCTTCCTTTGCAATTTCTTTATTTCTTCGTATTTATTCATATATACTCACTCTCTGCTTTGCCCTGAAAATAATTACAAGTAATTGAGCCATCTTTTTTATTTTTGTTATTTATTTGCTCTCTGTTTCAGTATACTCCAATGGTTCACTGGCTTAAGCTTTTTATTAAAGATAATCACAAACCCAAGAATATACAATCACTAAAATTAACCTCTTTCGAAAGAATAAAACATTTGAGTCTTATTGTTGAATTAGTATATTCGACGGATAAATACAAAACACAATTGTGCAAAATATAACATGCACTAGAATTTTTATTAATAATTGACAAAATGACATCTAATCATTTTATTTCTGATTATAAATAACTAGATAACTTATACAATTAATTTTTTAAAAAATTTACAAAAATTTTAGATCTAATCATCTTATTTATTCATAATCCTCGGATTCTTCTATTTCATCTGCAACTCGCGGTCCTTGTCTCCGATCTTCAGCATCCAGCCAGTCTTTTAAACATACGCACATTTCAAGCGTATTTGGTGCCATAGAAATTTTGCTCTCGTTCAGCGCTTCTCCATCTGCACTAAAAATTTTTTGGAGTCGTACTGTGGACACCGGAAGAGTTAGTATATCACGAGCCATAATAGAAAGCACTGGCATCTGACTTTCCCATTTTTTCCACCATGCCAAAATATCAAATGCTTCAAATGCCTCGGAGTCTTTAAATTTTTCGACACAATCATAGTAAATGTGGAGCTCGTTAAACTGAGGTTCATTCTTTGTAAGTAGCCAAACAATCTCATTTCGAGATTTTGAAAAGCTACTACTTGGCGTAGTTTTAGAGAAATCTGGTTTGCTTCCGAATTTTTCTTCATAAATAGAGTACATTTCTTCTAGATATTTTTTAATTTCATCCATTATTTTATCTACGTCATTATCATAATTCATATAAGTGTTAAAAGTCTCAACTACGAATCGACAATTTTCAAGGTTCACACGTGGATCCATAACCATTGCAAGATAATATAAGAAAGGCATTTCTTTAAAGTATTCTTTAAATTTAGATTCCATATTACTAATAATGTTATAAAGATAAATATTTCTTCTATACTCAGAAAACAATTCACTAATACTAGTTACACAGTAAAGCACTAAATTAGTTGTTGGAAATTGTGTATCAGAAAAAGTAATTGCTTGCTCAAATTTTTCTATAAAATCAAGTAGAACACCAAGAAAATTCCATTCATCATCAGAAATTGAAATAATACTAGACATTACAGTTTCACAAAAGGTAGAAATTGCTGTTTTATATGATATACAAGTTTTCAACATTTTAGATGTCGTGTTGTCCCATTGAGCTTAATGTCAAGTATTAAAACTTTAGGTTGTAAACCCAAATTTGTACAAATTGATTTACAAGCTTGCTTTCTTGAGCCACTTGATCTCATAAAAGAGAGAATGTTTCTAATTTTAGTAAGAAATGTATTAATTAATTCTAAACAATCTTGCACACATAATCTAATAACTTTACATACACATCTAATATGAAATAATTTTCCATTTAAAATTGGTTTTAAATAACCTTTTAGATATTCTATAGCTGAAGCATTTTCACTTGCATCATCAAATGAAATAGAAAAATTTTATTCTCGATGCCGTAACTTCTTAAAATGGCCATTATTGGTGACTTAAATCAGTAGCATTTTGAGAAAAATCACATGTTTGAAAACTAAGAATTCTTTTCTGAAAACCCCAATCAGAATCAATATAATTCATGGTAACACAAACATAATGACGACCATTAAGACCTTTCAAAGAATCAAAAGAGAGTGCAATTCTATAAGGAGCAGATGAAAGAACATCTATTAAAGTTTGTTTACGATCATTATACATTTCAAACATTCGAGAAACAACAACACTTTTAGGAATCCTTTCGTGTTCGGGATTAAGGGTTGTTTGGATGAACTTTATAAAATTTGGGTCTTCAATCATATTAAAAGGTTGCTCTGCTTGAATGATGCAAGTAGCCAAGTTTTGTATATTTGCTGAAAATTTATCTTTGCACTCAGCCTTTGGACTCTCGGGTGAGTAAACTATAGTAAAATGTTTCCAAATATTAGATGGCGAAGGTTTTCTAACACTTTTAGATGTTTCACTAGGATCATTATACTTAGAAGTAGCACTACTACTGATTTCATGATGGCAAGATGATGAGTGATTGTCCATTTTCTGATACATAAACAAATAATAATAATAATTACAAAGTAGATTTTTTTTTTTTTTTGAAAGTTTACAGACTAAGTAAATACCAGAGAGGAGAGAGTGGAAAAGGTTTGGAGGAGCGCAACGTTGAGAGATGGCTTCACTTGAGACTTGAAAGCTGAGAAATTGGAACGGGAGTTGGTGTGAGGAGAGAAACGGGGGTGGAAGTGGGTATTTATAGGGAAATATAAGTCCTAAAACTGCAAAAAAAGAATTTGCATTTTGACCCCTCGGAGCAAGCAACGACTACATAGCCGTTGCCAACGGCTATGGCCGTCGGTCGCCGGGCGCCGGGCCGGGCCGGGCCGGGCCGGGCCGGGCCGGGCCGGGCCGGGCCGGGCCGGGCCGGGCCGGGCCGGGCCGGGCCGGGCCGGGCCGGGCCGGGCCGGGCCGGGCCGGGCCGGGCCGGGCCGGGCCGGGCCGGGCCGGGCCGGGCCGGGCCGGGCCGGGCCGGGCCGGGCCGGGCCGGGCCGGGCCGGGCCGGGCCGGGCCGGGCCGGGCCGGGCCGGGCCGGGCCGGGCCGGGCCGGGCCGGGCCGGGCCGGGCCGGGCCGGGCCGGGCCGGGCCGGGCCGGGCCGGGCCGGGCCGGGCCGGGCCGGGCCGGGCCGGGCCGGGCCGGGCCGGGCCGGGCCGGGCCGGGCCGGGCCGGGCCGGGCCGGGCCGGGCCGGGCCGGGCCGGGCCGGGCCGGGCCGGGCCGGGCCGGGCCGGGCCGGGCCGGGCCGGGCCGGGACTAGACGAGACGGGGCGGAACGGGACGAGACAAACCTACCCGCTTACCCACCCAGCTCAAGTATTAAAACTTTAGGTTGTAAACCCAAATTTGTACAAATTGATTTACAAGCTTGCTTTCTTGAGCCACTTGATCTCATAAAAGAGAGAATGTTTCTAATTTTAGTAAGAAATGTATTAATTAATTCTAAACAATCTTGCACACATAATCTAATAACTTTACATACACATCTAATATGAAATAATTTTCCATTTAAAATTGGTTTTAAATAACCTTTTAGATATTCTATAGCTGAAGCATTTTCACTTGCATCATCAAATGAAATAGAAAAATTTTATTCTCGATGCCGTAACTTCTTAAAATGGCCATTATTGAGTGACTTAAATCAGTAGCATTTTGAGAAAAATCACATGTTTGAAAACTAAGAATTCTTTTCTGAAAACCCCAATCAGAATCAATATAATTCGCGGTAACACAAACATAATGACGACCATTAAGACCTTTCAAAGAATCAAAAGAGAGTGCAATTCTATAAGGAGCAGATGAAAGAACATCTATTAAAGTTTGTTTACGATCATTATACATTTCAAACATTCGAGAAACAACAACACTTTTAGGAATCCTTTCGTGTTCGGGATTAAGGGTTGTTTGGATGAACTTTATAAAATTTGGGTCTTCAATCATATTAAAAGGTTGCTCTGCTTGAATGATGCAAGTAGCCAAGTTTTGTATATTTGCTGAAAATTTATCTTTGCACTCAGCCTTTGGACTCTCGGGTGAGTAAACTATAGTAAAATGTTTCCAAATATTAGATGGCGAAGGTTTTCTAACACTTTTAGATGTTTCACTAGGATCATTATACTTAGAAGTAGCACTACTACTGATTTCATGATGGCAAGATGATGAGTGATTGTCCATTTTCTGATACATAAACAAATAATAATAATAATTACAAAGTAGATTTTTTTTTTTTTTTGAAAGTTTACAGACTAAGTAAATACCAGAGAGGAGAGAGTGGAAAAGGTTTGGAGGAGCGCAACGTTGAGAGATGGCTTCACTTGAGACTTGAAAGCTGAGAAATTGGAACGGGAGTTGGTGTGAGGAGAGAAACGGGGGTGGAAGTGGGTATTTATAGGGAAATATAAGTCCTAAAACTGCAAAAAAAGAATTTGCATTTTGACCCCTCGGAGCAAGCAACGACTACATAGCCGTTGCCAACGGCTATGGCCGTCGGTCGCCGGGCGCCGGGCCGGGCCGGGCCGGGACTAGACGAGACGGGGCGGAACGGGACGAGACAAACCTACCCGCTTACCCACCCAGCTCTCAACGCTGGGTGCTAGATGGAAAGTTGATTGATGAAAGGAGAATTCATTGGGTTATTTGCCCATAAACCCAAACTTCTATGATTCCATCACCATTTATTGATGGATAATTTGGTTTAACCCTATCGTTATTCGGAAAATTAACTGAATAACTAGTAGAGAGATCAATTTGCAAGACCGCATAGAATTTGAGGAAGTAATAAGGAATTACAAAATCTTCAGGGATTAATATAGAATTATTTAAGATTTGACAGGCTAATATCTAAAAAAAACCTTTAATTTTATAAGGATTGGTTTCACAGAACCCCGTAAACTTTGTTTATCTCACATAACCCCTCATAAACTATGGATTAATATAGAATTATTTAAGATTTGACAGGCTAATATCTAAAAAAACCTTTATTTTTATAAGGGTTAGTTTCACAGAACCCCCGTAAACTTTGTTTTATCTCACAAAACCCCCCTGAACTTTAGTTTATCTCACCTAACCCTCTGTCTATAAATTGCAAATAACTAAAATTTTCTTGAGAGAAAAAACTCAATTTTTAGGGAAATGAGTATGTTGTCTGTGAATGACACGTGATAAAGTTTGGAATTTTTTTACTCAAAGACATTTTTGTTATTTGTAAATTACAGGTAAGGGGTTTAGGTGAGATAAACTAACATTCAGGGGGTTTTGTGAGACACCCCATAGTTCATGGGGGCAATGTGCGATAAACAAATTTCAGGGTGGTATGTGCCACACCCCTAGAGTTCAGAGGGTTTTTGTGAAATTAATCATTTTTATAACATGCATACTTCTAAAAATTACTCTTAAACCCAAAATTCCCGATCAGATCATTTTTCAAAATCACTTTGTGTATTAAACAATTAGATATAGAGTCTCATCAATTGTTATATTTTGTTGTACATTGTTATATTTTGTTGTACATTGTCATTCTTTATCATAAATTGCTACTTTTGTTGTAAGTTATTATTTGCCCAACTGCTGAAATAGATAGAGCGGCTTTGAAAATATTTCGCTAGGGTAATTTCGTTGTAATAGTCATTTTGAAGGGGGATGGCCCTAAGGATAAAATTTTGGGTTCAGATGCCCCAAAGGAAGAAGAAGAAGAAAAAACAAAAGAAAAAGAAAAAGAAAAAAGCTTTCTTTGCAATTCAATTTTGATTCAACCGAGATTTTGGATTGTCGTCCCTCATCTATCTTAGATTTTCATTTTTTCAAAAGGGTTATTTGCACTTTAAGAATCTAAAGTTTCATTGACCTTTAACTTTGATATTTTGCTTTAATTTTTAATTTTTAATTTTTGGTCCAAAAATATCCCAAAGCTTTTAGATGTATTTGACAATATTAACTCAACAGCGAGTAGTTAAATATACCTCATATTATGATCCAACTCTCCTCCAAAAATAATCAGAAAAACAAATATTTCCCCTTCTTCGTTTCACTCTGTTGAATAGCTAGAGAAGGAAAAAAGAGATTACAGGGAGTTCCTTTTCATTTCAGAAGTATAAACGTTCAAATAACCCGCTCCTAAATAATAACAAGATTTATACAATTTATGGAATTTACATTGTAATCATGAGTGAAGAAGTTGTGCAGATTGGAAAGCTGATCAAATTTGTATCAACTAGAGAATTCTCCTGTACCAGTTTTTCAAGTAACGTCTGGCTCCATCTCCCTTCATTTATGCCATGGATATACTTCTGGATATAGTTTGTCAACGCTTATCATGCGCAATCATGAGCATATAATCCTCATTATAGCCTCATATCCCTAAAGAGGGCTTTACAGGGCAAATAAAATAACATTAGCTTTGCAATACTATTCGTTTGCCAAAAAATTTGAGTACGATTTTGAAAAGAATGAACCAAAGCGTATTCGAGTTTGTTGCCGGTTTAAGAAAACCAAAGTTGCCCGTGGATGTTATTTGCCTCTCCACCCAAAGATGAAAATAGACTTGAAATAAAAAATTCGTGAACAATCACACTTGTGGTCGACATGGCAATAATGCCGGTCAACGTAGGGCCTCCGACAATTCATTGCGACCCAATTACAACCCATGTTAAAGGACCGGCGAATATAAGCCTATTGATGTAAAGAAGGAGCTTTTAAGTTCTTTTGGGCTAAGGGTCAGTATAGTAAGGTATGGTGGGGTAAAGAAAGAGCACAAGAACAATTATCACGGTGATGCTCATGAGTCCTATGATCAATTACGATGGTAAAGTATCTATCCTATACAAATTAATTTTATGAATGGAATGTAAGTCATTGTAAAACCCGAAAATTTGAATATTTTATGATAAATAATAATAAATGAGTTATATGGTAATAAATATATTTTATTAATGTTTGAATATGCTAGGAATTGATTTGAGATCAATTCAACATATATATGTGTATATATGAGTGCAAATTCACAAATCATGCGAAGAGAAATCTGGAAATAATGACTAGTTAAGAGTTTATAGGTTTTACACACTGATACAGTTAGAATCTGGAAACACTTAAAAGACCAAAGTTGTAGGTATCTTAAACAGATTTCTAACAAGTCTTAGATCACCTCATTCCGAGATCATATGAGAAAGTTATAGCCAAAATACCGAAGGTCTTTTTCCTAGTCAGACTAGGTTTCCTGGTTCGGGTCAAACAGGTTTGTTTCGGGTTTACCTCTATAAATACCGGTATTTTCACGAAAATTTTCTCTCTTTTATCATATCTCTGAACCCTAGCAGCCACCCTCTCCCCTCAAAAACCCTAGATCTTTTTCTTATGATTTTTGAGAGCTTTGTGAAGTAAAATATCGACAGTGAGATCATCGGCGTGTGGCAAGAGAAAATGGGTTGTTTACACTTTTGGATTGCTTGCTATTAGTTTCAGAGGCTTTTCCACGTGCAAAGGCAAGATCACTTGCATCCAAACTCATCCCCATAGTTAAATAACTAGTTTAGATGTTTAATTTGCATTTACATGTCTAAATCTTAACCTGGAGTATTAAAAGACTAGATTTTTGATGTTAGGCTGTAAACAATTGTTAGATCTAATATTTTTCCTTGATGTTTACGTTAGAAATATGATCATGATCATTAGGTTAATATAAATTTCGATTTACCATGTGAAAATCCTAGTTTATTTGATTATTTGAGTTCTTCTTGTAAATTAACCATGCAAAAACCTAAGGTTGTGATATATATTTTCTGCAGAAAACTGTTGCACTTATATAATATTTAACTGAGATTTTAAAATAGAAAATAAACTCTAAATTTAACCAAATTAGTGTCAAATGAAAGCTATGTGAATCTAGTTTCTAGAACAGAAAGACATTCTAAAAATAGTTTGTATAGAAAAAGATATACTCAATTTACTAATGATATATCCTGCAGAAAACTGTTGCACATGTATAATGTTTAACTGGAAATTTGAGATAACAAATGAACTCCAAATTGAACCAAAACAGTGCCAAATAATAGCTATATGGCTCTAGTTTCCAAAACAGAAAACTATTCTTAAATATAGTTTGTATAGAAAAAGATATACTCAATTTACTAACAATGTGTTCTGCAGAAAACTGCAGATATGCTGATTTGAAATAATTGATATATTACGTGAAGGTTTCTTTGAGTTTTCATGTTAATTAATATGCTTAAACCCTAGGTTTGTGATATCTAAGTAAGATAAACATGTTTAAATAAATTTTATCTCTGTTCATGCGTAGTTTTTATCGTGTGTTGATAGTCACTTTGTTTACATATGAGAAAATTGAAGAAATTATTTTATTAGGATGTTAAACCCTAATTTGGAAGATATAATAATTTAATTTAATGATTCAGATAATTCATGTTGCATATGCCAAGTATAAAATCTTATTTTAACATCATGATATGTACAATTGTCATAAGCTTGTTTGTACGAAGAAATACATGTCTTGGCAGGTAGTCGACTACTAAGTTTAGTAGTCGGCTACTCGTCTTGATTAGTATGGCGAAATTGTGTGTTTGCGAGTAATCGACTAATATTCTTAATAGTCGACTACCGATCTGATATATGTTATTACAGATGCGGATGGACTCGGTGTAGTCGACTACTAAGCCTAGTAGTCGACTACTAAGCTGTTGCCTAAATTTGTGTTTTGCATACGATTAATATATGTTTGCGGGTTTGAGCCGCACTTCTTTATGCTAATTTCATGAATGGTGTAGTAGCACATATATGGGTATCTTGAAAGGAATTATGGTGGATTTTAACCCGATTACTTTGACAAAGAGTTTAGTACATACTTTGCATGTTTGGATATCGTTGATGAGCTCGATTCGATTACTACATGAGGTAGTCGTCGATATCCCATACGTCTGAGCCATTGAGTCGACTTTGGATGCTTTATCTAGCGGTCCGTCCATACGAGGTGCGATGAGGCTTGTGAGCCGTACTTCTAGGATACCTATATGGTAGGCCGTCCGTACTCATGTTACGCCGAGATCACGATGAGACTAATGAGCCATGTACAGCGATCGGGATACCTATAGGGTAGTCCATTGCACATGATAAGATTAAGTATTAGAATCTTGCATGGAGTTGCATCGAGATAGTTAAATGATAGCATGAGTGGTTGGCGGATGCCGTTATGTTTTGACTCCTTCTTTGAAATATATGACCAGTACTTTACATTTGAAAGTACGGGATTTGTCTTGATATTCATTCTATCTCCCGGTGATAGTGGAAGATATTATGAATACGATATGTTGATGTCTTTACTTTTCTTGCTTTTCTTTATTTCTTAGGTTGGGATTAATGTTAGCTGTTCACAATTAGAGACATATGGTATATACATGAGGGTTTCCTTGTTTGGATTATTTATTTCGGCGTCTGGGTCTCGTGTTGTGGATTTCTAATTGTTGATTTTATTTAGATTATTTATCTTTAAATCGGTATTAATGTTTATATGTTTACGATTCGGGACATATGGTATATACATGAGGGTTTTCTTGTTTGGATTATTTATTTCGGCATTACTTCGTCTCGTATTGTAGGTGTCTAAATATTAATTCCATTAGATATGGGGAAAAATGATCTAGGTAGACTATGCTTAATAGATAGAGCACGCACTCCATCTAGCGACCTTTCCCGAGGCGGATGGAGGTGATCTTGCTATAAGCTCGGCGCTCTTGTTGTTGTTCTTTTTATTTTAAATTTTTTTCAGTGACTCAAAGTTTGGGAGGCGTGGGATGACGGAGTTCTAGCATAGTCGCCGTCACATGATTTTACCATTTGAGGCTCCACTGTAGTTTTGTATTTTCATTCGGACATTAGAGAGTTTTGTTTTCATATTGTAAAGGCGGTAAGCCTTAGTTACATTTCGGTTGACTCATATCGAGATATTTAATATTTATTTTAGAGATCTATTATATCTCGGTTTAATAAGTTGAGACATGATTTCATTTATGAGATATCTTTCTTCATCATGTCTATTGTATTTATTTTCTTTAATTTGCTGTTTTGTACCTACACTTCTTTTGACTCCACTAGAGGATATTCGTGATTAGTGAAACATGTTATTGCCTTGTGTGGGTGCATGGCGGTTTGACATCCTTGGTTTCACCTTGAATTGCGGCCTTGTTGAAACCGAGGCGTCCTGATCATTACAACATGTTAATTCTATTTCACTACATGTTAATTCTATTTCACTACATGTTAATTCTATTCCATTGCATGTTAATTCTATTTCATTGCTTGTTAATTCTATTCAATGCATGTTAATTCAATCTTACTTCATGTTAATTCTATTCCATTGCATGTTAATGCTATTCAACTTCATGTTAATTCAATCTCACTTCGTGTTAATTCTATTCCATTGCATGTTAATGCTATTGAACTTCATGTTAATTCTATTTCCTTTGCAAATTAATTCTCTGCATTTCATGTTAGTTCTATTTATTCCAACTTGATTCCGTATCTTTGTTAATTCTAGCTCTTTTCTTAACATGATGTAGAAAATGTTAAGGAGACAAATCCGAGCTATATTCATGTTGAACAAAATGAGGGAAGGTTTACAAGATTATTCATTTGCTATGCAGCTTGCATAAATGGTTTTTCGTGGTTGTCGACCACTTATATTTTTGGATGGGACCTTTGAAAGATCGATTCAAAGGAATACTCCTGTTGTAGCATCTGATGGAAATCGGGGATATTTCCACTAGCCTATTGCATATGCGATCAAGAAAATAACATGCTGGAAGTGGTTCTTACAAGGTTTTATGTCAATACTCTATCTTTCTAGGCTATCTTTATACTTATTTTGAGTCATGTTAAGTATAATTTCATTTCATGCCTAACTTGTTTCGTGTTTATTCTAATTTGGTATGTTAATTGCAAATTTTGGCGGGTTTGTGGTCTATACTCTATGAAAGGCGGATCCATACAATCCTCCACATCGACTAGTTATAATATCGGATGCGGATAAGGGAATCGAGAGAAGGCTGTTAGAGAGTTTTTGGATGCTCTACACTCGGATGTGTTCTACATCTAGTGGAAAATTCAGTCAAAATTGAAGGATTTGGGACTAAAGGCAAAAATACTCGGATTACGGGTAATCTATTACAATCGGCTTGTTACAAGTATACTAAAGCGAGAATGGAGCGATTATATGGGCGACATTAAGGCGATAAGCGAAAGGGCATATAATATTGTCATAAACTACGCTCGGTAGACAGCGTACTTTCACGGAATTAGGTAGAGTATAAGCAATATAATGTTAATTGTATGATGAAGTAAAATCCTTTGCATGTTAATTCTATTTACGTGCTTGTTAATTCTATTTCTTTGCATGTTAATTCTATTTCACTACATGTTAATTCTATTCAATGCATGTTAAATCAATCTCACTTCATGTTAATTCTATTCCATTGCATGTTAATGCTATTACACTTCATGTTAATTCTACTCCACTTCATGTTAACTCTATTCTACTCCATGTTAAATCTATTTTAATTCATGTTAATTCTATTCCACTGCATGTTAATTCTATTTCTTTGCATGTTAATTCTATTTCACGGCATGTTAATTGTTTGGATATGGTCACGTGACATCTAATGTGTTGAGTCCTTCAACAAATGGATACACGAGGCTAGAGCGCTAAGGATATTACAACTAGTAGAACACATACGGAAGCAAATTATGGTCCGAATGAATGATCGACGAGGCATGGCTGAAAATTGGAATTCATTTCTTTGTCCCAAAGCTGAGCTTGTCCTTAAAGAGAACATGGACAATGCCCGCGCATTGGATGTGCGTCAATCACATAGAGGATTATTTGAGGTACAATCCCATAGAACTTGTCAAGTGGATGCGGACAAAACACATGCACATGCGTGCGTGGGATATAACTTCGTATCCCTTGTAAACATGCATGCTGACCATAATGTTTATGAAGAGATGTTTACGGTTAGCGATTCGTTTATGGCGGTTGAAGCTTTTAAAAAGCTACGAGCCAATTCTTTACCCCATCCCGATTACGAGAAGCGTGGCGTGCCACGTGATGAGATCCAGTTTTACCACCACTAACAACAAAAGGAAAGGGAGAAATAAAACAAGGCGGATCAACAACAAAGCGGTTTACACACGGCCCGATAAAATGCTCGATGATATATGGAAGGTCATAACCGTAAAACATGCAACGAACCTATTGCGATTAAGTGTGTTATATGCTGTAAAGTTATTTGCTTGTATAGTTCTGAGACTAAGTTTTTTTTTAAGTTAGTAAGCAATTTCATGGTGGAAGCAATTTCTTTGCTATGTATGACACTTAAAGTTCGTGTTAATATTTTCCGTAAATGTAAATCCTAATTTCCATTTCATGTTAAGTCTAATTCACTTCATGTTAATTCTATTTCGCTTCATGTTAAGTCTAATTCACTTCATGTTAATTCTATTTCGCTTCATGTTAAGTCTAATTCCAATTCACATTATGTCTACTTTGTTCATGATAAGTCAAAGTGCTGTTCATGTTAAGTCTAATAAATTGGTAGTCCAATATCTCCAATTGAATTATGACAACAACGAAACTTCCCAATTGGGTAGTAAATGTTGATAAGACTAATGTCAATCAGAGCTTCCCAATTGAATTACATTAACCACTTTTTACGGTAAGTATTTAGAACTGAGGCCAACTAAAGTTGCATTGAATGGTTTCAACCACTTTGTGTTAAAACCTCGATGAAGCATCTTCTTCCCAAAGAAATCGTCTTTGCGATCTTGAGGGAAAAGAAAGTAAGGTATGTCTCATGTTAATTGTTCTCGCACATGCTAATGATTACGTAATTTGAGTCATATTAACTATTTTCATATGAACGACCATAAAGCTATTGAACATGAGTCGCCGAGCAAGAAGCCCTTCTCGGAACATCGATGCTCGTGGCTGTATGAATTTTTTGAACTTGATGTTTATATGGATTTAATCTTGTAACATGAAAACCCTCAAATACCCCATCCTTAATTTGCGGCGGCGTCGGCGGCTAAACCTTCTTTGTTGGCGATGAGTCTGACGTCGAAGAAACGGGAGGAGGAGGAAGCTGCGAGAACAAATCGTTAAAGTTCAGCAAGACCTACGCAATGGACTACTCAAGCTGTCGCCGTCAAGGCGGTTCATGGAGATGTCCATTTTGCATCAACCGGAAGCTAAAGAGGTGGACTAAGCGGCAACTAAAGCGACGCACATGGCATGGATGCTTGAAGGATTGTCAAAGAAAAGATGGAAGTTATCGCAAACCACCGCTGACTGGAGAAATTCCTAGAGTAGGAATAGAATAAATGGAGGGTAAGATATTTTGTGTAATTGATGTAGGATTTTGTGAACTGAACTTTCTCTTGTATCTTTACGCTACTCGTAACTTTCTAAAGGCGTTGATCGTCAATTCATATATTTCAGTTCTTGTTAATTCTATACAACTACATGTTAATTCCACTTCCTTTGCATGTTAATTCTATTTTATTTCATGTTAATTCAATTTTAGTTCATGTTAATTCTATAACACATCATGTTAATTCTATTACACATCATGTTAATTCTATTTCATTTCATGTTAATTCTATTACACATCATGTTAATTCAAATATACATCATGTTAATTCTATTTCACTTCATGTTAATTCTATTACACATCACGTTAATTCAAATACACTTCATGTTATTTCTATTACCGACATGTTAATTCTATACACATCATGTTAATTCTACAATTGTATGTGGTGAACAATCTCTTCTACGATTATACCAAACCGTAATTATATACATATATATTCATAAACTCGGGTCATCTTAGTGTAGTGTTCCTTTTTCTCTCTTTTTCCGTCCTTCTATTAGTAATTAGCGGCAAGTCTAGCCGCATAGCGTCGGTGGCTCACCTTCCGAGTCAGCGGTTGTCGGCGACCATCAATTATTGCCGAATATAATGGTAGCGAATACACCACGGTCATAGGCTAGCGTGAGCATATAAATTTAGTTTAGTGTTTACGTTATTCCTTTAGAAATTTATCATGTATTTAAGCATGATACTAACCTCCCAACTTGTTCTTAGCATTTGATGGCTTCATATCGAATTTTCTCATACATCTACAATCTTAAAATCATTTGCCCGATGGTCAAAATATGTTATGATTTTATTTACAGGAGCCTTATACGTGTCGTGGGGAGCGAACTATAATGTCTCACGACCCTTTCATCCTCGTTCAAAAGGACTTCAACTAGATGCCGTGATTAAAATTGGACTTAACTAAAATTTAAACTTAACATGAACTGAAAATAGGCCTAACATTAATATTTGACTTAACATGGTGAAAATTAGACTTAACATGAGCTGGAATTTAGACTTAACATGAAATGGAATAGGCTTACTTGAAAAATAGACTTAACATGAGCGAAAATTAGACTTAACATGAACTGGAATTTAGACTTAACATGAAATGGAATAGGCTTACTTGAAAAATAGACTTAACATGAGCTGAAAATTAGACTTAACATGAGCTGGAATTTAGACTTAACATGAACTGGAATAGGCTTAACACGAAAAATAGACTTAACATGAACATCAATTAGACTTAACATGAGCTGGAATTTAGACTTAACATGAAATGGAAAAATAGACTTAACATGGTGAAAATTAGACTTAACATGAACTGGAATTTAGACTTAACATGAGCTGGAATAGGCTTAACACGAAAAATAGAATTAACATGAACTGAAATTTAGACTTAACATGAAAATTCGACTTAACATGAGCTGAAAATTAGACTTAACATGAAATGAAAATTAGACTTAACATGAAATAAGACTTAAGAAAACTTACATGGCCTATGGAGTCATTCTTCTCTGCTCCATCATTCTTAGCCTTTAATCTTAATCGGCTTGGGCTTGAAATCTTTCCTGTGGGGGTTTGGGAGAGATGGCCCAACTTCCACAATAGGCTTTTCTAGATGCATTATTGAAGCCGTTTTGCCTTTGCTTTAATTGTCCCCTTCCTAAAAGAGCCGACTTTTCCCCATGAGACCCAATTTGTCATTGGGTAGGCATCATCCTTGGTGGCATATCTCCTTATCTTAGGTCATCTCATAGTACCAAAGTCGTAAGTAATACATTCACCATTCCAACTATGATCGGATCATATTCACCATTAACCTTAAAACATTAAAATAACTAGACTTAACATGAAAGTAATTAGGATTAACATGAACTAAATTAGACTTAACATGAATCAAATTAGACTTAACATGAAAGGCCTAACACTTCACGGTAAGCAATGTACGTTTAGTAGAAAATTAAATAGACTTAACATGGAACTTACGGTGTCGATGGCATGCATCGAGGGATATATGTAACCCCGGCTTCTTCAAACCTTCGAGCAACATTTATGCCTCTAATAATTTCTTTATAAATGAAGTCACCCCATGCGACTTTGTTCACCCTCTCAATGCTATCCGGATACTTGATACTATTCTAGGAAACCATCCCGCTTACGGGGCACCATATCATCGAGCGATAAAGAATTTGCGGAGAACAAAGTCTTGGATATCCTTCTCTTACGTTGATTCCACTAGACTTTCTAGCGGATCTTCAACATATCTTCTCATGCTAATGTCGACTTTTCTTTTTTCCGCCCTTGTCATCTTTAAAAGTTTAGAAAAATATTGCACCCATTACGCACTTGGAGTCCCTATTCTTCAAAATAATCTCACCGTAAATTGGAAATAAAGTATGATTACGGACCCAATCCACGTCAAAATTAATAACTTTCTTTTCCCGAATATGCATCGGGGATAGAAAATGTTAGTTTATCGACCACGTAAAACTCAATACGTGCTCAAGTGTTTTACGATCAAGTCGAGGAGCACCAAATTGTATATAGTGCTCAAATGTGGATCCACAATAGGCATCCTGTGCCATTGGCGAATCTTTGGGCCAAGCCGATTCATAAAATCACAATAAGCCCCAATAACGGCGGTTGGCCTAATATCTCGGTAGCCTCACAAACTATTTTCACGAAAATAAATTCAAATGTAAGCGTTTAATTAGACTTAACATGAACTTAACTTAGACTTAACATGAATCAAATTGGATTTAACACGAACTAAATTAGACTTAACACGAATAAAGTTGGAATTAACATGAAAAATAGACTTACCATGAAAAGACATTAGACTAGCCATGACCTGAAATTAGACTTAACATGAACCTAGTTTAGACTTAACATGAAACCAATTAGACCTAACATGAAACCAATTAGACTTAACACAAACAAAATTGGAATTAACATGAAAAATAGACTTAACATGAGAAGACATTAGATTTGACATGAACTGAAATTAGACTTAACACGATTTAGGTTTGACTTAACATGAACTTCTTTTACGAATTAAATTAGACTTAACATGAAACACAAATCGGTTAACTCTCCTGTATAGGATTAGAATTAACATGAAACTCGGTTTGGATAACATCCAAAGGGGTTAAGTTCTTTAATTAGATTTTTCCTAGCACTTACTTCTTTTGGGGTTGGAATCATCCCTTCTTGTCTTCTCTTCGGCCTCGACCTCGTGGTTCGCCCTTTGCATTACCAACGGGGTCTTGGCCTTCCTCAGTCTTTGCCTTTCCCGGATGATTCAAGGCGTCGCGGCGGGCCTATGATTTCGCTTCATCTTTCTCCTTCATGCAATTTCGACTTGAAATCGTTAGCAGAAACTTCCTTCGGCGACATTTTCGGCGAGGCGAAAACCCTAGATCGAAATTAGAGATGTTTGGGATTTTCCGATGGTGTTGAGCGATTGAAGGCCAAGAGGAGAGAGTACTTGAGTGGAAGGGGAGGCTGATTCTGGGGATTGATCCGCGTCGGAGGGTAGGATAGTAACCGGTGCTATCTTTCTCTCTCTGCTCACATGGCGAGGATTTTTGGGGCTGGACACAAATATGGGTATTTGGGGCGAAACACATGGCCCAAAATACAGAGGGCCCGGTCACATGGGCTTCCCATTTTTGGGGCCTGGACACAATTTTCCCTTAAATCTATAATCAACAGTATATGATCACGGGATATGACTATGTAGTAAAATATTCAGATCCGTTTCTGAATATATGTTGATTATGCGTTTGCAGTAATTTTAATTTTAGATTAATGAATTTGACACTAATTTTGATGATGAAGAGATGTAATCTTAGCTTTTTAGACATAACAAATATATTAATGAACTCTCTTGTATCATATTAACTATATTATTTTTAATATTATCTAATTTTCTCATATTTATTTTGTATCCTCATGTATATTCGCTTGTATATCCGCATGCATATTCATATCCATATTCGTGATTAGTAAGCGAATACGAATATGGTAAATATCATATCCGAGCCATATCTGGACAGTATGCACCCTAGTTGATAACATTTGTAGATTATCATATTTGTAATTTTTTTTATGCCTCTCTTCTCAAGTTTGCATTTTTTTAGCTCTAATGATACTTTGATATTTTTTTTCTAAATCAAATGTGCAATTAGACTCAAAACTTCGCCGCCAATGAAAAAAAGCCATGGAACCTCACGTAATGCTATTAGTGTTATCCTATATTTATGAGTAAAAAGTGCCAGAAGAGTATTTGGTGCATTGGTAGGAGGATAACAATTATACTCAAGCTTTTATGCAAGAGTGTTGAGTCGTGCAAGAAAGTAAATTTCTGGAAGAACAAAAAAGGGAATGACAGAGTATTATCTACAAATACAGTAAAGACAAAGCTTGGGAGGTCAAATGTTGCTAGGAGAAAATATGTTTCACAATTTTTTTTGCCGACTACGAAGTTGTGAGTCTAATTGCACATTTGGCTCAGAAAAAAAATACCAAAAATACCAATCTAGTAAGTTAGCCCATTTGTATTGGAGAAATAATACCTTATAAGGGGATGAAATCAACCAACTAATCACTCCATTGACTACCTAATTTGTGGCGGTGGCCAACCTGTAACTTGCTTCTAAAAGTTAGCAGAAAGCAATGGGATTAAAAGTTGTTTAAATTCCAGAATTATGCAATAAAACAATGAACTTCCAAATTTGCATAAAAATTCCACAAACTATTGAAAGCTGTTGGCAACGGCGTTAACCACTGACATAAAAAGTCCAAATTATCCTTGAAAATAGGAGAGAAAGGCGGATAATAAAGAAGATTTTACATCGGAGAGAGGGTAATCAATGTGCAGACATTTTGGCAAGGTGCGGGGTTGATTGCTATTAGGAACTTAAAAAAATATACATCACACGAAAGGGGAAAAATATAGGGTTAATTGCATATTGGTCCCTTACATCATCCTTAATTGTTACCCCAATATTTACTCATTAGTCCCTCAAATCTTTATTTTTATTGCAACTTCGTCCCTCCGTTAGAATTCCTGTTAGTTTTCCTAACTCTAGTTGGGTTAACCCTTAACCCGATATCTAGAATTACCTAATAGCCCCTATGTATACCTTACACTTTCAAGTAACCCAAGGTTCATTTCTTTCCAAAGTTTTCCCCCTTAGTTTGGGAAAGTTCCTGACTGTTAGAGTAAGTGTTGCGGGTTATGAGAATAAACCCGTTATGAAATGAGTTGATAAGGTTTTAAATGGGTAGGTGGGTTGAATGTAGTAAGGAAGGAACACTTAGTCTGTTACACAGGAAAAATGGTTTGGTGTGCGTCTTTGGAGAGTGGGGATGGGTAGGGAGCGTGGGTCGATGACAGTGTGTGTACATGCATGTGGATCTGGTATACATGTATAAATCAGAAATTGGTAATGTAAAATTTCATCCTCAATCCACTAGGGTTTTAATATGACCAATTTCTAGTTACGATAATAAAAAATTTTAATACACAAGCAAGCGCCAAGGAATTTGTAGGAGATCTGGTCGTTAATATGTTAAATATCTTGGAACAAGATTAAATGTTATTTATAAAAATGGCTTCTTTTATTATCTTTTTCTGCCTTTAAGAATAAAATGGTGATCTTTTCTTTTATTTTTCTTTATCTTCAAAATTCATTTTATGTTATCAAATTATATATTACCATTATGAAAAATGGAATATCAAAGTAATTCTCCAACCATGAGTCATTTACAAAACATGAATCGCATAACAAGATTTTAATTTCTGCAATTTGATCAAAATTGCGTAAATAAAATTTGTAAATGTCATGAAATTCAAACTCAAAACTTAAAAATATTCTTTAGAAAATACACATCCATTGTTAATAACTAGGTATTTCCAATAACCATCGCTAAAATGGCTAAATCCTAAGTTACACAGATACATGTGTGGGTACAAAACACGACAAATTTGTGAAAGGTAAGATATGGAGACAAGACTATACATTGTACATACATGCATACATACATAATAATTTACATTTGGTCAATACTATTTTTCTATTCGCATGTTATGAAAATTAAAATTAAAATTCCTATAACATGTTTATGTTCTTTTATTATATATAAATCATAATTCTAAACTGGATACGGGCTGAAACAGACTCAAACCTATGCCCAAACAATTTCAAAAGTGTACATGAAGATAGCATAGGCATCCAATAAGTGGATGTGAGTGCTTTCAAGTAAAACATGTATTATATAAAGCAGTACACATTTGACAAGTGTGTACATATATCCAAGGCGTGCCCACTAAAGGCTTGGTGTTTGGAACAGGTACAACATGGGTACAGCTTAAGATAGAAGTACTAATGCAACATATACTAAACCTATTCTAGACTATCAGAGGGCAACAACTTATTGCAGATTTGACCGATTCGAAATTACCATTGATGACAATCACGAGAATGGGAAGACACTTAGGGCCAGTCTGGTATTGCTGGAGCTTATAATAAGTTGCTTATAAAAGCAGCTTATAGAAACAACTTATATAAGCTGCTGAAAATAGCTGTTTGGTAATCAAATATCAAAAACTGCTTAAAAAGCTGCTAAGGTGTTTGGTAGAACCATGCTTAATGATTATTGTTAAAAAAATAAAATGTACATATGATATATAAACTTTTAAAAAAAACAGAAGCTGCTTTTAAAAGCATCCTCAAGTTGCTTCTAAAAGCACCTCCTTAAAGGGGAAACATTATCAATAAGCATGCCAACAACGTTTTCACCAAACACCATTAAAACCAAACACCATTATTGAGTGTTTCTTAAAACAATATGCAGAAGCACCCTAGAAAAAAGCAATACCAAACTGGTCCTTAGAAGCGTGTATTTTGGATTTTTTTTTTTGCCCCCAGATGTATGTTGTTTAACTGTTTCTTTGTTCAGGGATTCTAAATTCTTATCCATACTCTCTAACAAAACCAGCTGCTTTTGTTTCTATAACTTTTATAAGACTTAGAGCATTCTGCTTTTAAACCGAGAGATGTTTCATTAAACATTTGTCAATAAAATGTGAGGGTTAAAAAAACAAAAAAATCCCTCAAATAAGTAAAGGGTCACAAATGGATGATAAACCCAACCAAGGAATGACCATTCAACAATTCCCAATTCATCGATTTCAATAGCTACAGATTAAAAAAAATGAGTATAGAGACAAATTCAAAAACAGTCAAATTGGTGAAATAGGAAGATAGAGATCGACAGCGATGAAGTAAGATTATACCTTAAAGTGGAACTCACCGAGCAATGAAGCTTGATGGCTCTTCAATGGCGGCGAGGAAACTAGGGTTTTGGCTGAAGAGAGAAAAGAACCGCGAGATTTAGGGTTTTTATTTTAGGGTGGGAACGCGTTGGGTCGGATTTAATAAGGTCTGGACCCGAACTCGTAAAATTTTCTGGACCCGAGTTCGAATTTTCTGTTAAATTTTTCGAGAGTACAAAAAACTATTAAACAAAATTACCACCACGCATAAGCAAAAAACTGAAGCAAAATATTTCATCCTTTTCCCCTAAACCCATCACTATCACATACAAACCATATGCCGCCTTTCACTATCACATACAAACCATATGCCGCCTTTCTCTAATAAAACATGAAGAAAAAAATTATTCTTTAGGTTTTGAATTATAATAAAAGATAAAAGAAAAAACAAAACAAAAGATTGCTATTTTTCCTTAAAGGTGAAAAGAAAATGATAAAAAATATCTTTAAATACCATTTTATCTTTGCTACCCTATATAAAATCCTAACAACTACAACTCATACTGATTCTCTGGACTTTATCGTGTAAAAATTTCAATATCAAAACTATAAATTGGTTATATAAAATTTCTTCAGTGACCCACTAGAAATTTTATATGACCAAATTATGGGTATGATAATCAAAATTTTGATATAAACTGTGGCAAATGCGGAGAGAATCTGTAGACCTGTTGTTAACATTTTACATAGGTGGAGAAAGATACAATGGTATTTCTAAAATAGTTTATGTTGTTCTACCTTGAAGAAAAATGGTGATTTTTCTTTTGTTTTCTTTTATCGTCAAAATTCATTATAATTCAAAACCATAAAAAAGTAGTTTTTTCATGTTTTCATAAAGCAAGATGCCGGAGGGGTTATACGTAATGGGGTCAGGAAATATAATAAAATATTTTACTTCTGTTTTTTGCTTATGTGCGGTGGTCATGATGGTGGACACGTCATGCATGTGCAAGCACTATGCCATGTGTGCCAAGATTTTGTATGGGTAGGTGGGTTGAATGTAGTAAGGAAGGAACACTTAGTCTGTTACACAGGAAAAATGGTTTCGGGTGTGCGTCTTTGGAGAGTGGGGGATGGGTAGGGAACGTGGGTCGATGACAGTGTGTGTACATGCATGTGGATCTGGTATACATGTATAAATCAGAAATTGGTAATGTAAAATTTCATCCTCAATCCACTAGGGTTTTAATATGACCAATTTCTAGTTACGATAATAAAAAAATTTTAATACACAAGAAAGCTAAAATGGGAGGGATATGCTGAGGCTCCTCTCAAAAAAAAGGGATATGCTAAGCATATGCAAAGAGCATATTTGCACTATAAATTAAGGCTATGCCTCTCTCTTTCTCTTGCTTCTGTATAAGCCAGAGTCTCCTCTTTCATGGAGTCTATAGTTCTCTCTCTCCTCATGTAGATTTCCTCTACTTCTTGATGGCTTGATTGGCTTCTTCTGCCTTTTTCAATGGAGGGCTGAATCCTATTATGTATGCAGGGCAATTAAAGATCCTTTGGCAGTTCAGATACCTGTTTATTAGTGAAATATCTTGTGATCATTGTTATGTATTCTTTGTTTCCTTTATATGTTTTGTTGTCTATTTAGTAGGAATAAGGATTGAAATAATCATGTGAAATCTCTGTGTTTTTGTGTGTAGATCACTTCCTCTCAGTTGCAAAATTAGATAGCGAAATTGGTCTTTAACATGGGTCCGAAACAGGATGCCGCTTGATCACAAACTTGTTCTGTAACTCTATTACTAGTTTTGATAATCCAGGATCATTGCATTTAACAAATAACTGATTCTTGCTAATGATACCGTAAATCACTGGTTCTTCAAGTCTTCATTGAGGATTTGAAAAGCCATGCGAAATATTTCTAAAATTCAACACAAATCTACTCTATGTATAAGATTATACTGACATATCCAAAACATGTTGCTTCTATTCTATTGCCATTAACTGCGGTTAATTACAACACAATAAGCATCGCAAGACAAGTACTTCTAAATAACCAAAACCAAGTCCTATTCTATGCAACAGAGCCAGCAATTTATCGAGAAGCGTCGTTTGGGCAAAATTCTGTTGGACTGCATGAACTGAAAACCACTTTATTTACATACAATCACCAGTGACTTCAAGGTATCTCCATGAGAGATCTCATCACGAAGCCTCACCAATGGGAAGACGGGCCTCAGGGACTGCCTCTTTTAAGAAGCTACTTTCGCATTTCCTCAGTTCTTCACCCTTGATATCGAATGCATCTGGAACTAGGCAGTCCCCATTAGTTTGTAAACTGGCAGAACACACGAGCCTAAAGTTATATCTATCACAAAAAAAGGCTTATTTTCACTCAGGTACCCAAAGTTTACTCATTTTTTCACTTTCGCGTAACCTGAGAATTTTTTTCAAAACTTGGATGCCCAAAACTTTCAATCTAAGTTGACTTGAAAACCCAGCTCCAGATTGCATTACATCCACTGTCTCCGGGATCATTTGATTGTTTGGATCCCCAGCTACTTGGTAAAATGAACCTCAAATTTAGTAGAAGACCTAACTAAATCTGAACTTCGGAGAATCAAAGTTTTACTTTGGGGTATATGAGCGAAAAATTGCGTAAATTTTGAGGTACCAAAGTAAAAATAAGCCCATAAAATAATGATGCAATTAAAAAATACGGTTAATTACAGATACATCCCTACATTATGAAGATATATCCACTTATACCCCTGAACTATTTTATTAACACTTTTACCTCCTGAATTTTAGACGATATTATTTCTGCTGTTTAGTTGAGATATCATCATGTGGGAAGCCCATGACGATAAATCACTTTTTTGCTCTCAATTTAACTGAAAAAGGGTAAATTACCTCTAAAGTGAGCGGAAAGGAGGGGAAAAGGTAGTGTGCTGTTACTATTGTATGAGGCTAAGGGGATGTAATCATGCAAACGCTAATAAAATAGTTTATGGGGTATAAATGGCCACACCACTGTAATACAGAAGTTTATCTATCATTAACCCTATAAAATAATATGATTTATAAAATGATATGGTTTCACATGAAAGAGTACCTCACGTTATGAGGCTCAGTTGTCTTCTTAGATCTTTTACGATTTCCATGTTTCCTTTCACCACCATTTCCTTGTGAAGATTTGCCCTTGTGTTTATGTTTGGCCCTTTTCTTGGCCTCAGGGCGTTGCTGATGAGGGTTCACAGTGTGTGACATCAAGGTGGCTGGTGGATCGTAGACCTCTGGAGCCCATTTCACACGCAACTCTGGATACACTATTGCTCCACTTAGTGCTCGGCCTCCTTTCATGGCAGAAACAAGAGCAGAAGATGACTGTAAAACAATAGTTAATCATACATATGATTTCACCATCAACAACTATCTTAACAAATAATAGTTTTGTTATATTTTCTTCTACAAGCAAGAGTTCTAACAAATTTAGCAGCAATTGGCAGCTTGTCCACAGAAATTTGAGTAAAACCATCACAAATTATCAATTTATCTATTGTTTTTGGACAAAATGACCAACTCCCCCTTAAAGTATTGGTGAACTCTAAACTTACCCTGTAAAGATCAATTACCTATTTCCCCCCTTAAACAATGGTTAAGGATCCAATGTGGCCATTTCGTGAACCCACATCCAAAGATTTAACAGATTGATAACGTGACCATGTTTTTTTAATTTCTTCATGGGTTCTATCAGTCTATCTCCTTCCCTCCAGTCAAAAAAAAAAATTCTTACTGCTTTCCCCCGAAAAAAAAAAATTTACCCTCTATTCCTTTTTTGGAATTGAAAATCATTTTTTGAATTGCAGAAAGTAAAAGAAATGCCCAAAAAAAAAACAGTGTGACATCATCTATATATTTGACAGTGGGTTAAGAAAATGACTACATTACGCACATACGCACAGTTTAAATGGGAAAACAGGTAAATTGATACTTAAGGGGGAAAACTTGAGAGTTTACCAATCAAGAGTATTTGCTTATTTTGTCCATTGTTTTTTTTCTTGGTGTATATTAATTTTTGATAGGAAAGAAGGTAAGAAAAATTATCACAAGAAATCACCAGCAAATCAACTCATTTTGACAAAGCTGGAGCAACAAATCAACAGGGAAGATCGATGGTTACTAAAATTGAAGTAAAAAACAGTTATTATGATCACAAAATAAATAGCTTTCACCTTGAAGACAGGTACTGAAATGTACTTGTGTCAATCTTTTCTTTTAAAAAAATATCGGTACTCAACTAAAATTCTTAATTTGAATCATTGAAAGAAAGATGACTGATACATCATAAGTGTCCTTAGTTTAATTTTTCAGTATGTTACTAGCTGTTTAGAGAAGAACCTAATACAGTAATACACAAACCAACAACTAGATTCAGGACATGTTAAAAACAATTTATTTTCTCCAAACCTACAGCTCAATATCATAGTCTATTTTGCTAGTAAAACCAGCAGATAAAGACTGGGAAAATCTAGAAAATAAAAATACAATTTTAATATTCATTCTGGGCTGGGCTCATATATAGCATGATGAAGAAAATACAAATTATAAATAGTTAATTCTAGCTTGTGAGCTGCACATGCAACAAAGATTGACAGAAATATGAAAGCAACTTCTTGAGTTGTTATATTATAAGACCAAAAACATTTATGCAAGTTTATATTATATAATGATGAATACCTCAAGAACATACTTTGAGCGAGGTATGTGGGAGATCACATTAAATGGGATATTAGTAGTGGTCCATAAAAGGAAGAGAGCACACTCTGAAGCAATCATGCAAGGTATCCAAAGCACATGCCAGGAATTTGGTTCATAATTTTATGTTACAGAAGATTAAACCAGTTCATAGTTTATCAGAAAGGACAATAAGAAGGAAACTGATGAACACATCTTGCATAGCTTTGAAATTAACAAGTACCACCTAGTATTCCACTCTTTCTCAATACCCCATCCAGATGAGAGGAATGATTCCGGAGAATTAAATGCAGATGAATGACATGGTGAACTAAAATCCAATTAAATTACATAGATAAGAGAAACATACTGGAAGAGATATTGAGCGTGCATAAGCAGAAGTTTCAATTGCAGAAGAATCTCTACTTTGTGCAGCCGCATCAAGTGAGTCTGCATTCCTATTCAAAGGATATGCCTGCATTCCTCTTGACCCAGGAAATGTTTTGCATTTGCTTAAAAGTTTCTGAGCTTTGGCCTCCAAAGAAAGGAACTGACTCAATTCTGGGCAAATGTTGGCCTCATTGGAAAACAATGTATCACCCAGGTCAGAAGTTCCAGTTCCATGGCACTTCGCATTTCCCCAATCGAGTTCAACAACTGGAACTGAAGCATACTGTTCCTCAGCAATTGACAAAAGGTCAAGATCCTCAGACATAACACTGGCAATTTCTTTCACATTGCAAACAAAAGACTTCTGATTTTCTGTGTTCAGCTTCCCCCAATTATAACGACACACGGGAAACTTGGACTCAATAGCTCGAGAGACTGAACTAGGACTGGAGCTAGACATCCAAATGCTCCTACACTAAGAACTGCCAGGACATTCACGTTAAAATCAATTTCTTGATTAAAAGATCATGAAGTTCATATGCATTGTCATGCCAACTACACTAACTCATCAGTTAATCTATGCAAACAAACAATTGGATGACACTAAAGCACAAATATTTCATTTTGCATTACACAAATTTGTTTGCAACACATCAATCTCCAATTGGCACAGGTACAACAGATTTTACAATGAACACTTCAGAACAGTCAAAACCAATGAGCAAATAATGTTAGAATATAGAACTATAACCATCAACTCTCACCACAACTTCAGAGTTTTAACCTAATGATTACGAACTTTAAAAAATAGTTCTAAAATAACCCCGAGCTCTGATCAATGAGAAAATTTTACAAAACATTAAACTAAACCCTAAAATCAACAAAATGTTACAGTGATAAGTGAACATAGTGAAAAGCAGGCACAAATTATTACCTCGTCGAAGCAAACGGCTAATCACAGAGTAGAACTAGATAACAAAACCCTAAAAATAACCCTAGAATCAACTAAGACTACCACGCCGATTCCATTTCTCGAGCTTTTTCAGACGATGAGAGCATGATCCGCCATGAAACTTAGTCAACGCTTGCTCGTAATGAAAAATCCCGGGCATCGAATGCATCATTTCGATGATCAGATCGAAGATAAAAACCCTAATTCAATAGTCAAGATTTAGCCCATTAATGAAGAGAGCAAGAAAAGAGGATAATTTGGGGATAAAAGGAGGAGGCAAGCGTGAAAGAAATTTCTGCGGTTTATATAGAGGTTGTAGAGTACCGGCAAATACCGGTTCGGTTGGGAATTTTGACTGACGCGTGGAATGAAACCCAGAGATATTTGTTTTTGTCGTTTCTATGGGATGATCAGCTCTGAGAATGGAACAGCATGTAGATTTTTAGCCCAATGAGATAGAAAGTTAAGATGTGGGTCCCATGTTAGTATATTTTGTTTTGCTGGCGTGTTTGGATTTGGGCATAATTGGTGGGAGACTTGTTCTTTCAAACAACAGGTGAGCAAATCGTACTGATTTTAGAGGACGTATAAAGGACCAAGTATTAGGTGACTATTACGCTACTACAAGTACGTATCAAATCATAGGGAGCCACGTCATCTGGTCATGAAGTTGGTCGAGCGTCACTCCAAGATTAAAAATTGATGCGGAAAAAACGAGTTATGACAATTTCAATGGCTAAAATACGCATATTAGTCTAAAAAGTGACACAAATTTATCAGTTTAATCTAAAAAGTGACGCTGATAACAGTTCAACCTAAAAAAGAATATATACGATGACAAATAGGTATTTTCGATGCTAGAGATAATTTCTAAGCGAAAAATTAACGATTTTGGTATATAGATCCTCACTCTCTTCTATTTTGGATTTATCTTCTCAAGTTTTAAAATATGTGTAAAACCTCTCTCTCCATCCTCCCCATACACACACACACCCCATCTCCTCCTCCTCCTTTCTACCATCTCCTCCATTCGTGAACCCACATCCAAAGATTTAACAGATTGATAACGTGACCATGTTTTTAATTTCTTCATGGGTTCTATCAGTCTATCTCCTTCCCTCCAGTCAAAAAAAAATTCTTACTGCTTTCCCCGAAAAAAAAAATTACCCTCTATTCCTTTTTGGAATTGAAAATCACTTTTGAATTGCAGAAAGTAAAAGAAATGCCCAAAAAACAGTGTGACATCATCTATATATTTGACAGTGGGTTAAGAAAATGACTACATTACGCACATACGCACAGTTTAAATGGGAAAACAGGTAAATTGATACTTAAGGGGAAAACTTGAGAGTTTACCAATCAAGAGTATTTGCTTATTTTGTCCATTGTTTTTTCTTGGTGTATATTAATTTTGATAGGAAAGAAGGTAAGAAAAATTATCACAAGAAATCACCAGCAAATCAACTCATTTTGACAAAGCTGGAGCAACAAATCAACAGGGAAGATCGATGGTTACTAAAATTGAAGTAAAAAACAGTTATTATGATCACAAAAATAAATAGCTTTCACCTTGAAGACAGGTACTGAAATGTACTTGTGTCAATCTTTTCTTTTTAAAAAAATATCGGTACTCAACTAAAATTCTTAATTTGAATCATTGAAAGAAAGATGACTGATACATCATAAGTGTCCTTAGTTTAATTTTTCAGTATGTTACTAGCTGTTTAGAGAAGAACCTAATACAGTAATACACAAACCAACAACTAGATTCAGGACATGTTAAAAACAATTTATTTTCTCCAAACCTACAGCTCAATATCATAGTCTATTTTGCTAGTAAAACCAGCAGATAAAGACTGGGAAAATCTAGAAAATAAAAATACAATTTTAATATTCATTCTGGGCTGGGCTCATATATAGCATGATGAAGAAAATACAAATTATAAATAGTTAATTCTAGCTTGTGAGCTGCACATGCAACAAAGATTGACAGAAATATGAAAGCAACTTCTTGAGTTGTTATATTATAAGACCAAAAAGAAACATTTATGCAAGTTTATATTATATAATGATGAATACCTCAAGAACATACTTTGAGCGAGGTATGTGGGAGATCGCATTAAATGGGATATTAGTAGTGGTCCATAAAAGGAAGAGAGCACACTCTGAAGCAATCATGCAAGGTATCCAAAGCACATGCCAGGAATTTGGTTCATAATTTTATGTTACAGAAGATTAAACCAGTTCATAGTTTATCAGAAAGGACAATAAGAAGGAAACTGATGAACACATCTTGCATAGCTTTGAAATTAACAAGTACCACCTAGTATTCCACTCTTTCTCAATACCCCATCCAGATGAGAGGAATGATTCCGGAGAATTAAATGCAGATGAATGACATGGTGAACTAAAATCCAATTAAATTACATAGATAAGAGAAACATACTGGAAGAGATATTGAGCGTGCATAAGCAGAAGTTTCAATTGCAGAAGAATCTCTACTTTGTGCAGCCGCATCAAGTGAGTCTGCATTCCTATTCAAAGGATATGCCTGCATTCCTCTTGACCCAGGAAATGTTTTGCATTTGCTTAAAAGTTTCTGAGCTTTGGCCTCCAAAGAAAGGAACTGACTCAATTCTGGGCAAATGTTGGCCTCATTGGAAAACAATGTATCACCCAGGTCAGAAGTTCCAGTTCCATGGCACTTCGCAATTTCCCACAATCGAGTTCAACAACTGGAACTGAAGCATACTGTTCCTCAGCAATTGACAAAAGGTCAAGATCCTCAGACATAACACTGGCAATTTCTTTCACATTGCAAACAAAAGACTTCTGATTTTCTGTGTTCAGCTTCCCCAATTATAACGACACACGGAAACTTGGACTCAATAGCTCGAGAGACTGAACTAGGACTGGAGCTAGACATCCAAATGCTCCTACACTAAGAACTGCCAGGACATTCACGTTAAAATCAATTTCTTGATTAAAAGATCATGAAGTTCATATGCATTGTCATGCCAACTACACTAACTCATCAGTTAATCTATGCAAACAAACAATTGGATGACACTAAAGCACAAATATTTCATTTTGCATTACACAAATTTGTTTGCAACACATCAATCTCCAATTGGCACAGGTACAACAGATTTTACAATGAACACTTCAGAACAGTCAAAACCAATGAGCAAATAATGTTAGAATATAGAACTATAACCATCAACTCTCACCACAACTTCGGAGTTTTGGTGCAATTGTCACAGCGTTTAAAATAATATCAGAGCAACTCATGTTCGAATCTTCACGGTCACGAATTTAATCTGATTTTTAAAAATTGATACCTTCATTGAGTCTAGATTTCAGCCATAAAAGGGCGCTATAAACTCTCACCACAACTTCAGAGTTTTAACCTAATGATTACGAACTTTAAAAAATAGTTCTAAAATAACCCCGAGCTCTGATCAATGAGAAAATTTTACAAAACATTAAACTAAACCCTAAAATCAACAAAATGTTACAGTGATAAGTGAACATAGTGAAAAGCAGGCACAAATTATTACCTCGTCGAAGCAAACGGCTAATCACAGAGTAGAACTAGATAACAAAACCCTAAAAATAACCTAGAATCAACTAAGACTACCACGCCGATTCCATTTCTCGAGCTTTTTCAGACGATGAGAGCATGATCCGCCATGAAACTTAGTCAACGCTTGCTCGTAATGAAAAATCCCGGGCATCGAATGCATCATTTCGATGATCAGATCGAAGATAAAAACCCTAATTCAATAGTCAAGATTTAGCCCATTAATGAAGAGAGCAAAAAAGAGGATAATTTGGGGATAAAAGGAGGAGGCAAGCGTGAAAGAAATTTCTGCGGTTTATATAGAGGTTGTAGAGTACCGGCAAATACCGGTTCGGTTGGGAATTTTGACTGACGCGTGGAATGAAACCCAGAGATATTTGTTTTTGTCGTTTCTATGGGATGATCAGCTCTGAGAATGGAACAGCATGTAGATTTTTAGCCCAATGAGATAGAAAGTTAAGATGTGGGTCCCATGTTAGTATATTTTGTTTTGCTGGCGTGTTTGGATTTGGGCATAATTGGTGGGAGACTTGTTCTTTCAAACAACAGGTGAGCAAATCGTACTGATTTTAGAGGACGTATAAAGGACCAAGTATTAGGTGACTATTACGCTACTACAAGTACGTATCCAATCATAGGGAGCCACGTCATCTGGTCATGAAGTTGGTCGAGCGTCACTCCAAGATTAAAAATTGATGCGGAAAAAACGAGTTATGACAATTTCAATGGCTAAAATACGCATATTAGTCTAAAAAGTGACACAAATTTATCAGTTTAATCTAAAAAGTGACGCTGATAACAGTTCAACCTAAAAAAGAATATATACGATGACAAATAGGTATTTTCGATGCTAGAGATAATTTCTAAGCGAAAAATTAACTGATTTTGGTATATAGATCCCTCACTCTCTTCTATTTTCGGATTTATCTTCTCAAGTTTTAAAATATGTGTAAAAAACCTCTCTCTCCATCCTCCCCCATACACACACACACCCCATCTCCTCCCTCCTCCTTTCTACCATCTCCTCCATTCTTTTATCATCCCGATCCTCAACTTCCCATTCTCTTTCTCTCTCTTTTCCTATATCCTCCCTATTATTTCCACCTTTTCCTTTTTCTCCAAACCCACCTCTTCTTAACTTCTTTCGCTTCTCTCTCTTCTTTGCCCTCTTTCTCCTTCTTTCTCTCTCTCTCCTTCATCCCTCCTAATACTTCAAATAGAATATTTGATGTTGGATCTGAAAGAAAGAGGAGGAGATTGAGGAAAGCAATGAAGGAGAGGGAGAGGAGATGGGAGAGCGAAGAGAGGAGAAGGAGGTTGAGTGTTTGATAAAATGCTTGATGTTGGGTCTAAGAGAGAAGATGAGGAGTTAGATTTTTAATGATTAAAGGGTAAAGAAGGAATGAGCGAGCAGGAGGAGAGGGAGTGGGAGAAAATAAGAGAGGAAGAGAATGAAGGAGATGGTGGAAAGGAGAAAATAAGAATGAATCGGGAATGGATGGAGAAGTGGGAGAAGAGTTAGGGATTGGAGGAGAAGAGTGGAGAGAGATGGTGGGAAGGAGGAAGAGATGATAGGAAGGGAGGTTTTTTACAAATTTTAGAAATTTTGGGGTTTAATCCGAAAAATATGCGAGTGAGGTCGTCGCAAAATCACGAAATACCATATATCATCATATTTAAAGGCTAAACGATAAATGAGTGTGTTTTAGGCTAATCGATATTTTAGCTCAATTTTAATTTGAATCATTGAAAGAAAGATGACTGATACATCATAAGTGTCCTTAGTTTAATTTTTCAGTATGTTACTAGCTGTTTAGAGAAGAACCTAATACAGTAATACACAAACCAACAACTAGATTCAGGACATGTTAAAAACAATTTATTTTCTCCAAACCTACAGCTCAATATCATAGTCTATTTTGCTAGTAAAACCAGCAGATAAAGACTGGGAAAATCTAGAAAATAAAAATACAATTTTAATATTCATTCTGGGCTGGGCTCATATATAGCATGATGAAGAAAATACAAATTATAAATAGTTAATTCTAGCTTGTGAGCTGCACATGCAACAAAGATTGACAGAAATATGAAAGCAACTTCTTGAGTTGTTATATTATAAGACCAAAAAGAAACATTTATGCAAGTTTATATTATATAATGATGAATACCTCAAGAACATACTTTGAGCGAGGTATGTGGGAGATCACATTAAATGGGATATTAGTAGTGGTCCATAAAAGGAAGAGAGCACACTCTGAAGCAATCATGCAAGGTATCCAAAGCACATGCCAGGAATTTGGTTCATAATTTTATGTTACAGAAGATTAAACCAGTTCATAGTTTATCAGAAAGGACAATAAGAAGGAAACTGATGAACACATCTTGCATAGCTTTGAAATTAACAAGTACCACCTAGTATTCCACTCTTTCTCAATACCCCATCCAGATGAGAGGAATGATTCGGAGAATTAAATGCAGATGAATGACATGGTGAACTAAAATCCAATTAAATTACATAGATAAGAGAAACATACTGGAAGAGATATTGAGCGTGCATAAGCAGAAGTTTCAATTGCAGAAGAATCTCTACTTTGTGCAGCCGCATCAAGTGAGTCTGCATTCCTATTCAAAGGATATGCCTGCATTCCTCTTGACCCAGGAAATGTTTTGCATTTGCTTAAAAGTTTCTGAGCTTTGGCCTCCAAAGAAAGGAACTGACTCAATTCTGGGCAAATGTTGGCCTCATTGGAAAACAATGTATCACCCAGGTCAGAAGTTCCAGTTCCATGGCACTTCGCAATTTCCCCACAATCGAGTTCAACAACTGGAACTGAAGCATACTGTTCCTCAGCAATTGACAAAAGGTCAAGATCCTCAGACATAACACTGGCAATTTCTTTCACATTGCAAACAAAAGACTTCTGATTTTCTGTGTTCAGCTTCCCCCAATTATAACGACACACGGGAAACTTGGACTCAATAGCTCGAGAGACTGAACTAGGACTGGAGCTAGACATCCAAATGCTCCTACACTAAGAACTGCCAGGACATTCACGTTAAAATCAATTTCTTGATTAAAAGATCATGAAGTTCATATGCATTGTCATGCCAACTACACTAACTCATCAGTTAATCTATGCAAACAAACAATTGGATGACACTAAAGCACAAATATTTCATTTTTGCATTACACAAATTTGTTTGCAACACATCAATCTCCAATTGGCACAGGTACAACAGATTTTACAATGAACACTTCAGAACAGTCAAAACCAATGAGCAAATAATGTTAGAATATAGAACTATAACCATCAACTCTCACCACAACTTCGGAGTTTTGGTGCAATTGTCACAGCGTTTAAAATAATATCAGAGCAACTCATGTTCGAATCTTACTGGTCACGAATTTAATACGGATTTTTAAAAAAATTGATACCGCTACGTGAGTCTAGATTTCAGCCCATAAAAAAGGGCGCTATAAACTCTCACCACAACTTCAGAGTTTTAACCTAATGATTACGAACTTTAAAAAATAGTTCTAAAATAACCCCGAGCTCTGATCAATGAGAAAATTTTACAAAACATTAAACTAAACCCTAAAATCAACAAAATGTTACAGTGATAAGTGAACATAGTGAAAAGCAGGCACAAATTATTACCTCGTCGAAGCAAACGGCTAATCACAGAGTAGAACTAGATAACAAAACCCTAAAAATAACCCTAGAATCAACTAAGACTACCACGCCGATTCCATTTCTCGAGCTTTTTCAGACGATGAGAGCATGATCCGCCATGAAACTTAGTCAACGCTTGCTCGTAATGAAAAATCCCGGGCATCGAATGCATCATTTCGATGATCAGATCGAAGATAAAAACCCTAATTCAATAGTCAAGATTTAGCCCATTAATGAAGAGAGCAAGAAAAGAGGATAATTTGGGGATAAAAGGAGGAGGCAAGCGTGAAAGAAATTTCTGCGGTTTATATAGAGGTTGTAGAGTACCGGCAAATACCGGTTCGGTTGGGAATTTTGACTGACGCGTGGAATGAAACCCAGAGATATTTGTTTTTGTCGTTTCTATGGGATGATCAGCTCTGAGAATGGAACAGCATATAGATTTTTAGCCCAATGGATAGAAAGTTAAGATGTGGGTCCCATGTTAGTATATTTCGTTTTGCTGGCGTGTTTGGATTTGGGCATAATTGGTGGGAGACTTGTTCTTTCAAACAACAGGTGAGCAAATCGTACTGATTTTAGAGGACGTATAAAGGACCAAGTATTAGGTGACTATTACGCTACTACAAGTACGTATCAAATCATAGGGAGCCACGTCATCTGGTCATGAAGTTGGTCGAGCGTCACTCCAAGATTAAAAATTGATGCGGAAAAAACGAGTTATGACAATTTCGATGGCTAGAATACACAAATTAGCGTAAAAAGTGACACGCATTTATCAGTTTAATCTAAAAAGTAACGCCGATGCTAATTTAACTTAAAAAATAATAAATACGATAATAAATAGGTATTTTCAGTGCTAGAGATAATTTCTAAGCGAAAAATTAACTGATTTTGGTATATAGATCCCTCACTCTTTTCTATTTTCGGATTTTTCTTCTCAAGTTCTAAAATATGTATAAAAAACCTCTCTCTCTCCATCCCCCCCCATACACACACACACCCCATCTCCTCCCTCCTCCTTTCCACCATCTCCTCCATTCTTTTATCATCCCGATCCTCAACCTCCCATTCTCTTTCTCCCTCTTTTCCTATATCCTCCCTATTATTTCCACCTTTTCCTTTTTCTCCAAACCCACCTCTTCTTAACTTCTTTCGCTTCTCTCTCTTCTTTGCCCTCTTTCTCCTTCTTTCTCTCTCTCCTCTCTCCTTCATCCCTCCTAATACTTCAAATAGAATATTTGATGTTGGATCTGAGAAAGAAAGAGGAGGAGATTGAGGTAGAGCAATGAAGGAGAGGGAGAGGGAGTGGGAGAGACGAAGAGGAGAAGGAGGTTGAGTGTTTGATAAAATGCTTGATGTTGGGTCTAAGAGAGAAAGATGAGGAGGTTAGATTTTTTTTAATGATTAAAGGGTAAAGAAGGAATGAGCGGAGCAAGGAGGGAGAGGGAGTGGGAGAGAGAATTGAGAGAGGAAGAGAATGAAGGAGATGGTGGAAAGGAGAAAATAAGAATGAATATGGGAATGGATGGAGAAGGAGTGGGAGAGAGGAAGGAAGGTTAGGGATTGGAGGAGAAGAGAATGGAGGAGATGGTGGGAAGGAGGAAGGAAGAGATGATAGGAAGGGAGGGTTTTTTTTATTACAAATTTTAGAAATTTTGGGGTTTAATCCGAAAATATGCGAGAGTGAGGGGTCTATACGTAAAAATCACGGAAATACCTATTTATCATCATATTTATCACTTTTTAGGCTAAACTGATAAATGAGTGTCGCTTTTTAGGCTAATCTGATATTTTAGCTCAATTTTAATTTGAAAGTATGAAAATGAAAGTACAATTCTTATCACAACAAGCTCCATGCAATTGGAGCTTTCTGAATTATAAAGAGAGGAATTACTATATTTTGTTTATAGGATGATGTTGTTATAAGATTTGTACTTTTAATTTGAACCTAATTTATATAATTTGTAGGATAAGTTATGAAAGATTGAAAGGGCAAAAATATTAATATGAATCTAAAAGAATGAAAATAAAGATGAAAATACGAACAAAGAAATATGTGAAGTTTACATAAAACAGGTTTTATCATCCCTTTGGGCCAAATGCGTTAGAAGTTCGAAGATATTTTTGCAATTTTCTGTATATTGAAAACTAAAGACAAAGAGAAACAGTGAAAATGTAGAAACCTTTTCAAAAATTTTGCAAGTTATTTATATATTATCGCTAATAAATCTCAAGAGAACATGACCAGTGTGTAATTTCTAATAGTTGGTTAATGCGTCTTTGAAGAAAGACTACTTCATGACCGCAAAATATGATTTTCTTTCTGTAGCGCTTTGAAGTCGTATGAGAAAAGAAGAAAATTGAAGCGCAAATTTTATGTTTTTAATACATTTTATGGTTAATTAATGATGAACGAATAATGGATCGAAATATGTGAATATTGAACTCTCTTTTAAAAGGTGTATTTTTATATATTTTTAAAGAAATTTTTAAAAGGTGTATATTAAAACAAAGGCTAAATATCATAAAACTCCCTTAACTTTGGATGATTATCAGAAAACTCCTCTTAACTTTGAAAATAATTAGAAAACCCCTCTTAAGTTTAGGGCTTATTGGAACCCCCCCAGCTTTGAGATTTTATTAGAAAACCTCCCTTAATTAGGGGGTTTTTCTGATAAAATCTCAAAGTTAAAGGGGAGTTTTCTAATAAAATCTAAAAGTTAGAGTGGGATTTTGTAATAATACTGATGCTTAAAGGGGGTTTCCTGATATTTTGAAAGTGAAGAGGGGTTTTTCGGTAATTGTCCAAAGTTAAGGGGGCTTTCTGATATTTAGCCTAAAATAAAAGGACTAAACTGATCCGTTATTTGCTAAATTATCCATTCCAGTAAGTTTTTTATTTTTCAAAATATCCCCTTAAAACAGTGAGATGTATAAGTGCAGAGTGGGAGAAACTCTACGGTATTTAAGTGCAATTAAACCCAACAAAAATGCTCGCTCCCTATTGGTCCAAACACGTACCCACGGATCGCCATCTCCCAGCCGTCCATCCTCACCCAAATCCAACCGTCCAAACCTCACTCCACCCCTTCATAAACCCCCGACTTTTCCCCTCCCACCTCCACGCAAAATTCAAACCCCCTCAAATTTCCCCCGAAACTTTCAGGAGGTAAATAAATTAATAAATAAAAAAAAATCTAGATCAAGATCAGCGGTCAATGGAGACCCCAAATGCAAAGAAAGGCTTTGGCGGCCGCAAGTTCGGCGGCCCAAAGAAGAAGCCGGTCTCCCGATCCATCAAAGCCGGCCTCCAGTTCCCCGTCGGCCGTATCGGCCGGTACCTAAAGAAGGGCCGATACGCTCAGCGTGTCGGTACCGGCGCTCCGGTCTACCTCGCCGCCGTCCTCGAGTACCTTGCCGCTGAGGTAAACGAGGAAAAAAATAGTCTTTTTTTTCTGGGTTTTTATTGATTTATTCCTCTAATTTTGAACATTTGATTGTTTGTTTTTGGGGGGGGGTTTAGGTTTTGGAGCTGGCCGGAAACGCGGCACGTGACAACAAGAAGACGAGGATCATCCCGAGGCACGTGCTTTTGGCGGTGAGGAACGACGAGGAGCTGGGCAAGCTCCTCGCCGGCGTCACGATCGCCCATGGCGGGGTTCTGCCCAACATTAACCCGGTTTTGTTGCCGAAGAAGACGAAGGAGGGGAGCGCTAAAGAGCCGAAATCGCCGGCGAAATCACCCAAGAAAGCTTAGGGTTTTTTTTTATTTTAAATGTGCTATGAAAATTCATGGGGTTGGATTGTAAATATTTCGAATGAAGTGTGCTAGGATGTTATTTTCATAATAATATTTAAGTTCGAAAAGTTTTCTCTCTCTGGAATCTACATGTTGAGAAGATGATGTTAGCTTTACTTCTGATGGCTAAATGGCAGTAAAATACCCTATTGTTTTACCACTTTACATTTAAATACCTTAAGTTGCAAAAATAATAATTTTATGCTCTAAGTTGTAACAAGAGTAGCACTTGAATATTCCTATAAATATTTTCATGTGATTAGCACATGATATTTTTATAATTGTATTGATCTCATTTAGGGGCTGTTTGGTTGGTCCTAAAGATGAAGAAAAGCCCCTATAGAAAACTGACATTGTGAAAAAGTACCCAAAAAAATAATATTTTACCTCAGTTTTTTGTGTTTGGATCGCCAAATAGAAAAAGGAAAGAGGAGGAAAAATAGGTTGCCACGTTAGCTTTGAAGGAAAGTGGTTTTCGGCTCAAAAATCTCAAATTGGTAGAAACGCAAAAAAGTGGGTGTCAGTGGTTTGGCTATTTTGTAAAAATGTAACTGAACTGAATTTTAATTTGCATTGCTTCGTTTTCAAATTTTATACTAGACTCGGCCTCATTTTTAACCTTAAATAGTAACACTAAACTAGTTTTCATTGGGACTGTTATGCGGTGTAAATGAAAATCAGCTTTCAAGACAAAACCGACTAGCCAGCATTTACAAATGACCTTGTCAGACACTTTCCTAGTGATCCCTCGCGTTTCATCCTACCTAGGGTTTAGAATCCCTCGCGTTTCATCGTAAAAAGATCTAATCTTTACCCCAATTCATTTTTTTCTATGCCATAAAAGCTTCGATTTTGACCCTAGATTCCTAACGCAAAGTCCCCGATGCCGGATCTTTAATCTCGCCAACAAATTTTACTCATTTCTTTTGATTATTAATGAAAATGAACTGAAATATATGTGATCAGTTCTCATCATTTTTTCCCCTCATGGTTATTGGTTAGCAGTGATGGCTATGTGATTAGGTCTTATCATGTTTTTCGTCTATCCACAATTAGTTTATGAGACGGATTTGAAAGTGATGGTTGCTATCATGTTATTAAGTTGTTGGATGTATGATAGATGGTTGTAGGTATTTGTTATCCCATAAATGATTTAATGCTAGGATGATGGTTTTTCTTTTCAGTATGCAACCAAAGTTTATCTAGTAATCTAATGGCGAGGCAATACATGCAGCCAATATTACTAGTATAAATTTCATGGTGAGGCATACAATGAAGAAAATGACCAAAACTGAGCTTTGCTGGGTAACAAACCTGTAAGAAATCTGTAATCTACCTTTTGCTTTGAAATGAAGTTTTTCACAATGCATTTTGAGCTTTTTGTGTTATAGTTTATTTAGATGTTATATCTCCTTTTGTGTACATATGAAGAAACAGTTGAATGTTAGCTCTGTTTGAGCTCTTTTAATACACTATTTTGGGTCTAAAAGCAAAAATCTCTATTTTGAAATTATTCCCTCAAATCTTTAAATATTTTGCAAATTACTACCTCAATCTTTAAACATTTTGCAAATTAGTCCCTCAAATCTTTAAAGATTTTTGTGTGATGGTAAGTATGTTGACCTCTCACTCTCTAAATAGTTTTGTCCTATATGGGTGGTAAGCACACCATGGTGACCACAATCATGATTTTTCTTTTTGTCATTTGAACCAAACACTAGAAAATGATGAATCTATTCACACATCAATCGCTTCTTTTTTTCAAGCCTAAACTAAACTAAGAAATTGAAATACCCTATATTTTTGGCTTAAACAACACAAGAAACACTTTCTATGAAAGTGAAGAAAACACAAAAAGTGAAGGAATATAGTTTTGGAAAATGAAGGAAAGCAACCAAAGAGGCCCTTATTATCATATTTACCACTATATCTACCTATCATCTTTTTTTTAATTTCTGTAGAGGGTATTTTGTTATAATGAGGGTTTTAGCAATGTTTATCATATTCTAATGGTGGACAATTTATGATAATTATGTGCTACTTTATACAACTTAGGATATTTAATTAAATGTGAAAATGGCGAAACAACAGGATATTTAAGTGCCATTTAGCCTAATATGAGACTTATGATGAAGAATTTTTCAAATATGACCCTTGTGTGAATAATGCAATAGTCAACCATATTTTCAAATTAAACCCCAAAATTTAGATGTTTGCTATTTCTAGCTCTGTACTTTAGCACATTGGGTTATGATGAAGTTATGTTATGAAAAGTACTCTCTTGCTTATTTTACTTTTGGGTTTGTTGCATATATGATAGATGGTTGTAGGTATTTGTTATCCCATAAATGATTTAATGCTAGGATGATGGTTTTCTTTCAGTATGCAACCAAAGTTTATCTAAATCTAATGGCGAGGCAATACATGCAGCCAATATTACTAGTATAAATTTCATGGTGAGGCATACAATGAAGAAAATGACCAAAACTGAGCTTTGCTGGGTAACAAACCTGTAAGAAATCTGTAATCTACCTTTTGCTTTGAAATGAAGTTTTTCACAATGCATTTTGAGCTTTTTGTGTTATAGTTTATTTAGATGTTATATCTCCTTTTGTGTACATATGAAGAAACAGTTGAATGTTAGCTCTGTTTGAGCTCTTTAATACACTATTTTGGGTCTAAAAGCAAAAATCTCTATTTTGAAATTATTCCCTCAAATCTTTAAATATTTTGCAAATTACTACCTCAATCTTTAAACATTTTGCAAATTAGTCCCTCAAATCTTTAAAGATTTTTGTGTGATGGTAAGTATGTTGACCTCTCACTCTCTAAATAGTTTTGTCCTATATGGGTGGTAAGCACACCATGGTGACCACAATCATGATTTTTCTTTTTGTCATTTGAACCAAACACTAGAAAATGAGGGAATCTATTCATCATTCTTTTGCTTTTTGAGTTGAGTAAACTAAGAAAAGTGGTGGAAATTACTTTCACCTCATATTTTTGGCTTAAACAACACAAGAAACACTTTCTATGAAAGTGAAGAAAACACAAAAAAGTGAAGGAATATAGTTTTTGGAAAATGAAGGAAAGCAACCAAAGAGGCCCTTATTATCATATTTACCACTATATCTACCTATCATCTTTTTTAATTTCGTAGAATTATTTTGTTATAATGAGGGTTTTAGCAATGTTTATCATATTCTAATGGTGGACAATTTATGATAATTATGTGCTACTTTATACAACTTAGGATATTTAATTAAATGTGAAAATGGCGAAACAACAGGATATTTAAGTGCCATTTAGCCTAATATGAGACTTATGATGAAGAATTTTTCAAATATGACCCTTGTGTGAATAATGCAATAGTCAACCATATTTTCAAATTAAACCCCAAAATTTAGATGTTTGCTATTTCTAGCTCTGTACTTTAGCACATTGGGTTATGATGAAGTTATGTTATGAAAAGTACTCTCTTGCTTATTTTACTTTTGGGTTTGTTGCATATATACCACTCAGATGTTCAATATTTGCAAGCTTATCTCTTAAAGTTTTGTATTTGCAAAATACCCTTCAAAACTAGCATCTTGGGTCTTTTTACTGCTCCAACTTAAGAATGTTGATTTTTAAACAGGGCAATGTCAAAATTTCCAATAAGTTTGCAACAATTTCCCATTTAAAAACTAAAATTGTTAAGTAAAAGGGTGGAAAATATCAATGTGAGCGAATTGGGGCGTAATTTTGAAGATTTGGGGGCTTATTATGGAAATATGAAACATTTGAAGTATATGCAAAAATCCCTTTATTTTTTTAGTTGCTGCCTTTCCATTGTTCAAAACTCAACATTGTTAAGTTTGGTGGTATTTAAACTCAACACTCTAGGATTGGGTAAATTAGCAGAGTATGGATTCGGGGTTCAATTTACAAGTACGGATAATTTTAGGGGTTAAATATCGATAAAAAAGCCGTTAAATAAGTTTGTTTTCAAATCATTGTGATGACCCTTTATTCCCCATTTGCCTCCTCTGTAGTCTGTAGATACCTGTCTTCATTTTTCAGTGCAATCTTCATTTGTTCAAGGATTTGAAAGGAATTCATCTACTGGTTAGCATTTGTTATCACTCGATTTTGTCCCTTTAACCTGTCAATAATTTTAATTTGTTGTGGTTGATGCATTTTTGTAAATTTTGCTGTTATGCAGTGTGGAAATGTAAATTTAAATATCTTTTCTGTTGTTTGATGGTGTATTCTCTAAAGAGTCACAACAATTAACAGACCAATTACTAAAAAAATCAGTCTTGTTCTTCTGTGTATCTATTTCTAGAGAAGCACTCTAGTGCCTCTCACTTGTTTGTAGAAATGTGTCAATGAACTTTAACTAAACTGTTTGAATGATTTGAGTACTGATGGAAAGATTTCTCTATTTATTATTTTTTTTATACACCTTATCAAGACAATAACTTTGTACATTATGCAATTAATTTGCAGGTCTCGTAGATTAAACAAATAATTCAATTTTCAGGTGGCCGAAATTCCTGATCCCCTGAAAAGGTAGAAGAATGCACCGATTGAGGGCAGGAAAATTTTCGCAAGCTTTGCCCTCTCCTGCTGTGAGACTATTTGTACGGGATTCTTGCAGTAAATTGTTTGTTGGAGGTAAAATTAGTCCTGTTTTATGATGTATAGTCCGCTTCTCTTTATTTGTTAGCTTCTAAGTTGTTTTCTTATCTTTGGTTTTATGTGGATTAAGGATAGCCTTTCGGTAAATCTAACAGGGTTAATTGCACATAGACCCCTTATGGTATTGCTGTTTTGAACTTTTTAGTTCTGTAGTTTTATTTTAGTTCTGTAGTTTTAATTTTTCTCTATTTTACAGCCTGTTTGGGAGCTCACTAAGGGAAGGGAAGGAAGGGTAGGGAAAGGAAGGGAACTTGTCAATCAAATATCAAAATTTCAAATCACGATGAGTCGTTCATATAATACTAGAATCACCTCATATGTCACACTAAGGCTACGAATTATAGCCCAGTAGCATGGGAATGCCAAAAGGCATCACATAACACATAGTTTTCGGGAACAGAATGCACCCAACACTGCCATAGGCCGCTGGCCACATCACAAACGCGCAAAAAGGACCACATCACAAATGCCCAAAAAGGGCCACATAAAGGTGCATTCAAACCATATGGCAGGCACAAACACATCACTTCATAGTGGACTTTCTGAGGGTTTGAAAATATCGAGAATCGCTTTCAAATGGCTTGATTTCGGAAACACATCCTTTGGTCAAATTACTTGATTTCAAAACACATCACTTATCAAATTGCTTGTTTCTAAAAACACACCACTCGTCAAATCACTTTATTTCAAACGCGTCATTTGCACCAACAATAATATGGGTATGTTCACTTATCAAAATTATAAATACTTTAAATCAAGTGGACGGCGTAAATCTCATCATCTCGCTTAAAACAATGTACGATTTCACTTTTCTAGTTTTATCAAATACTAAGTCACTGAAAATCTTTAAATCCATAAACTGTTGAAACACAATTAAATCACTTCTTTCAAATAAGGCGATATTCACAAATACTTGAGATCGCATGAAAATCAAAATCACTTATCACATTTTATAGAAATCAAATTATAATACTCATGGAACTTTTTAAAAATACTAGTGAGAAATGAACTCACCTCTAATGAGCACGGCTTCCTCAAAATATTACTTCTCGAAGTTCAACCCGATCCTATAATATAAATATATAAAACTAATATTAAGAGCAATGCCTATGAACTTAAGTTCATAATGAATAGTAGGCACCAACTTTTTATCCACTCATCTTCGTTGAGATATGTGATGCACAAATCTCAAAGTGGCTTTATATCTTTCACGGATCCCAAAGCAAGATGAGTGGTTAGAAAAGTTGGTGCACCACTATTCATTATGAATTTAGTTCATGTGAGCCTCGCTCCTAATATTAATTCAGACAAGTACATATTATAGATAATCATTTCAAAATTTAGAGTCAATCAAATTGAATATAATCAAATAATAATTAATATCTATAATTGGGTACACATAGGCTTTGCTAATTTTAGTAATTTACCATAATTTTCTATGACATTATTTTATTAGTTTTGAACCTATAAATACTATAAGGCAAAGCTCAGGGGTTTCGAATAATTATCCAAGCTTATTCCTAACTAAGTTTGAGTCTCTTGGGTCTGGTTGCAATTAACAGAGTAACAGGGGACTACATTAATATTTTCATTACATTTTATCTTCTGCACCTATATACAAACTGATAAACTTTTAGGGGACCCAAAAATATTCGGTTATTTTAACTTAATTTCCTCTTTCTCTCTCCTCTATCCCTTCTTCTTCCTCCGTTTCCTCACTCTTTTTCGTTTTTTCCTCAGCGGCTGCTCAGGCGCAGGCCGCGACCCTGCTCCACCATTGGGGTGACTTCTCGACGGAGAGGCTCGCCGGCTATTAGGGGTCGACGACGAGATCCTCGCCGGAGCTAGGTATGTATGTTTTTTTTCCTTCCTCAATTCCTTAAGAAATCAAAGAACTAATGCCCCCATCAACTCCTTAAAACCACAAAAACCAATGAGGAGGGTTTGGGTATTTTTGCATAGCACCCCTCAAACTTTATGATTTACATGTTTTCTCAAAAAAGAAAAAATTATTATTTATTTATTTACCTATTTACTTGATGGGGGTTATTACAACTCTAGTGCCTCTCGCTTGTTTGTCGAAATGTGTCAATGAACTTGAACTAAACTGTTTGAATGATTTGAGTACTGATGGAGAGATTTCTATTTATTATGTTTTTATACACCTTATCTAGACAATAATTTTATACCTTATCCAATTAATTTGGAGGTCTCGTAGAGTAAACAATTAATTCAATTTTCAGGTGGCCGAAATTCCTGATCCCCTGAAAAGGTAGAAGAATGCACCGATTGAGGGCTGGAAAGTTTTCGCAAGCTTTGCCCTCTCCTGCTGTGAGACTATTTGTACGAGATTCTTGCAGTAAATTGTTTGTCGGAGGTAAAATTAGTCCTGTTTTATGATGTATAGTCCGCTTCTCTTTATTTTGGCAGATATTGCTTCTAGGTGAAGTTAGTGAGTTTATTTGAGGTAAACAATGAAAAAAAAAAAAAAAACACCCCAGGGGGCATGATGCAGGACACAATCACTATTCAGATTTGATCCGGATTGAAGATAGATTTGTTATGATTTTAGATTTGGTTTTGGTTTTAGATAGGTGAGAATTAGTTATTTTGTTTAGTTGTTTTGATTTGAATTGTGTTAGGATTGAGTTTGTTGGATCTATTATTTAGTTAGATTTGTTATTTTATTAGATTTGATGCTATCAATTTGTTAGGATTATGATTTTATTTTATGGCTATAAAAGGGATTGTAATGTTTCATTTTAGAAAAGAAAATTGATGAATAAAATATGAGTTTTGAGAGATGTTTTGGAGTGATTCCATAGGCGTGAAGCCATATTTTTTGATTAGCACGTGTGAAACCGCCTCTTCAATTGTTTTAGAGGTTAGATGCTGTGAGTGATTCCGGTCTAGCCTATTTATCTTTTACCTTTCTTTATTTGGCCTTTTATTGACAAAAAAGTGAGAAGTTATTGTTCGCGGGTACTGTTCACCCGAGCACTATTCATCATCACTTCCGCTCCGCATCATTTGGTATCAGAGCCGAAAGATCCATCTTGTGATCCACAGTTATTATGGGTAAATATCCGCTTCCTCCTTCACAACAATATGATTTCAATCCATTAAAGTTTGGTCATTTATCTTATTTTTATGATTTTGATGGATATGAGGAGCCATATGATTTTGAAGTCTGGATTCAAGATATGGAGGATATATTTCTTATTTATGAAATGCCCGAAATACAAAAGTATTTATATGCAAAGTGTAGGCTCAAGAAAGAAGCTCGTGAATGATGGTCTAGAAATTATGTAGGTTATCGTTCACTATTTATTCGTGGGAGCCTATGAAATTTCTTCGAAATGAGATATTCTTCTCAACCAACTAGAAGATATTTTTATTTCTCTATAAATCCTGAAGAAAAGTCAACACGAGTGCCTCTACCCCAATTAGATTTGGCCCCGCCATCGAAGTCCAAGTTCACTACAAAGTTAGAAACAGAAATATAAGTAAAATTGGAGATGGAGCCACAATCAAAGCCTGAATCTGAATCTGAATGTGAGCCAGAAAAATAATGCATATCAAAAGATCAATCTAGAATCTAAGCCTGAACTGGAACAAAGCCTGAACTGGAACAAGAAAAGGAAAATCCAAGATAGATTTAGAGCACGAAGTTGAGCCTTCAAAATGGACTTTGTTATACAAGATACTCCCCACCAATTCGTTATCGAAGTTCTACAAATATTATCAAGACTTTGGAATGGCTTGATCTAAACACATCCTTTGGTCAAATTACTTGATTTCAAAACACATCACTTATCAAATTGCTTGTTTCTAAAACACACCACTCGTCAAATCACTTTATTTCAAACGCCATTTGCACCAACAATAATATGGGTATGTTCACTTATCAAAATTATAAATACTTTAAATCAAGTGGACGAGCGTAAATCTCATCATCTCAGTTAAAACAATGTACGGATTTCACTTTTCTCTAGTTTTATCAAATACTAAGTCACGGAAAATCTTTAAATCCATAAAACTGTTGAAACACAATTAAATCACTTCTTTCAAATAAGGCGATATTCACAAATACTTGAGATCGCATGAAAATCAAAATCACTTATCACATTTTATAGGAAATCAAATTATAATACTCATGGAACTTTTTAAAAAAATACTAGTGAGAAATGAACTCACCTCTAATGAGCACGGCTTCCTCAAAATATTACTTCTCCTGAGTTCAACCCGATCCTATAATATAAATATATAAAACTAATATAGTTAATGCCTTATTTAACTTGTTAATGAAGTGGCACCAATTTTATCCACTCATCTTCAGAGATATGTGATGCACAAATCTCAAAGTGGCCTTTATATCTTCTCATGATCCCAAAGAAGAGTTGTTAGAAAAGTTAAGACCACTATTCATTACATTAACTTAAGTTCATATGAGTTTCGCTCCTAATATTAATTCAGACAAGTACATATTATAGGATAATCATTTCAAAATTTAGAGTCAATCAAATTCGAATATAATCAAATAATAATTAATATCTATAATTTGGGTACACATAGGCTTTGCTAATTTTAGTAATTTACCATAATTTTCTATGACATTATTTTATTAGTTTTGAACCTATAAATACTATAAGGCAAAGCTCAGGGGTTTCGAATAATTATCCAAGCTTATTCCTAACTAAGTTTGAGTCTCTTGGGTCTGGTTGCAATTAACAGAGTAACAGGGGACTACATTAATATTTTCATTACATTTTATCTTCTGCACCTATATACAAACTGATAAACTTTTAGGGACCCAAAATATTCGGTTATTTTAACTTAATTTCCTCTTTCTCTCTCCTCTATCCCTTCTTCTTCCTCCGTTTCCTCACTCTTTTCGTTTTTCCTCAGCGGCTGCTCAGGCGCAGGCCGCGACCCTGCTCCACCATTGGGGTGACTTCTCGACGGAGAGGCTCGCCGGCTATTAGGGTCGACGACGAGATCCTCGCCGGAGCTAGGTATGTATGTTTTTCCTTCCTCAATTCCTTAAGAAATCAAAGAACTAATGCCCCATCAACTCCTTAAAACCACAAAACCAATGAGGAGGGTTTGGGTATTTTGCATAGCACCCTCAAACTTTATGATTTACATGTTTTCTCAAAAAGAAAAATTATTATTTATTTATTTACCTATTTACTTGATGGGGGTTATTACAACTCTAGTGCCTCTCGCTTGTTTGTCGAAATGTGTCAATGAACTTGAACTAAACTGTTTGAATGATTTGAGTACTGATGGAGAGATTTCTCTATTTATTATGTTTTTATACACCTTATCTAGACAATAATTTTATACCTTATCCAATTAATTTGGAGGTCTCGTAGAGTAAACAATTAATTCAATTTTCAGGTGGCCGAAATTCCTGATCCCCTGAAAAGGTAGAAGAATGCACCGATTGAGGGCTGGAAAGTTTTCGCAAGCTTTGCCCTCTCCTGCTGTGAGACTATTTGTACGAGATTCTTGCAGTAAATTGTTTGTCGGAGGTAAAATTAGTCCTGTTTTATGATGTATAGTCCGCTTCTCTTTATTTTGGCAGATATTGCTTCTAGGTGAAGTTAGTGAGTTTATTTGAGGTAAACAATGAAAAAAAACACCCAGGGGGCATGATGCAGGACACAATCACTATTCAGATTTGATCCGGATTGAAGATAGATTTGTTATGATTTTAGATTTGGTTTTGGTTTTAGATAGGTGAGAATTAGTTATTTTGTTTAGTTGTTTTGATTTGAATTGTGTTAGGATTGAGTTTGTTGGATCTATTATTTAGTTAGATTTGTTATTTTATTAGATTTGATGCTATCAATTTGTTAGGATTATGATTTTATTTTATGGCTATAAAAGGGATTGTAATGTTTCATTTTAGAAAAGAAAATTGATGAATAAAATATGAGTTTTGAGAGATGTTTTGGAGTGATTCCATAGGCGTGAAGCCATATTTTTGATTAGGCCCGTGTGTGAAACCGCCTCTTCAATTGTTTTTAGAGGTTAGATCGTGAGTGATTCGGTCTAGCCTATTTATCTTTACCTTTCTTTATTTGGCCTTTTATTGACAAAAAGTGAGAAGTTATTGTTCATGCATCGTTCACTGAGCACTATTCATCATCACTTCCGCTCCGCATCATTTGGTATCAGAGCCGAAAGATCCATCTTGTGATCCACAGTTATTATGGGTAAATATCCGCTTCCTCCTTCACAACAATATGATTTCAATCCATTAAAGTTTGGTCATTTATCTTATTTTATGATTTTGATGGATATGAGGAGCCATATGATTTTGAAGTCCGGATTCAAGATATGGAGGATATATTTCTTATTTATGAAATGCACGAAATACAAAAGTATTTATATGCAAAGTGTAGGCTCAAGAAAGAAGCTCGTGAATGATGGTCTAGAAATTATGTAGGTTATCGTTCAGCTATTTATTCGTGGGAGCCTATGAAATTTCTTCTGGAAATGAGATATTCTTCTCAACCAACTAGAAGATATTTTTATTTCTCTATAAATCCTGAAGAAAAGTCAACACGAGTGCCTCTACCCCAATTAGATTTGGCCCCGCCATCGAAGTCCAAGTTCACTACAAAGTTAGAAACAGAAATATAAGTAAAATTGGAGATGGAGCCACAATCAAAGCCTGAATCTGAATCTGAATGTGAGCCAGAAAAATAATGCATATCAAAAGATCAATCTAGAATCTAAGCCTGAACTGGAACAAAGCCTGAACTGGAACAAGAAAAGGAAAATCCGAAGATAGATTTAGAGCCTGAAGTTGAGCCTTCGAAAATGGACTTTGTTATACAAGATACTCCCCCACCGACCCGTTATCGAGTTCTACAAATATTACTGAAGACTTTGGAGGCTATTGAATCAGAATACATAAAAGCTGTAGAGTTCATTATATTATCCTTATTTAAAACTCGAGGTCGAGTTTTCTCCAACAAAGGGAGAACTGATGCAGGACGCAATCACTATTCATATTTGATCCGGATTGAAGATAGATTTGTTATGATTTTAGATTTGGTTTTGGTTTTAGATAGTTGAGAATTAGTTATTTTGTTTTTATTTTTTGTTTTAAAAATAATAATAAATTACCTAACCTAGAAATAAACGTCCTAAAATCAAGTTCTTCTAAAAGCAAATTCGATTAAATCAACTTAACTAGAAATAAACCCTCTTCTAAAATTGAAAGAACTAAAAGAAATTTTTTTTAATTTTTTTTACTTATTTATTTTTAAATAAAGTAAAACTGACCTATATCTTAGATTGTGGTGGTGGTGGAAGAGGCCTAGCTGCATCTAAGATCTTGACCCAAAGTTTGTGGAAACATGGGTTACTACAAACAGGTAGGTGGTAATAATCAGGATTAGCATCATTGATATGACACTCCTCACACTTCATAATGATAATTTTTTTTGTTGGGTTGCTAATGATTTTAAACCTAGGCCCGATGATATAACGAAGCGCGTTAAAGTAGAAGCCCCTTCCTATGATGGTAGACATGACCCCCAGGCTTTTAGTGATTGGATGGCAGACATGGACTACTATTTTGACTGGTATGACATGTCCGACAATCGTAGGGTTAGATTCGTGAAAATAAGGAATGCGTTCGCTAGGCATGAAGCCATCCTCAATTTTGAATGAGATTTATTGATTAAATAGATTTCTGGAGTGATTCCAATTGTTTCCCTTTTTTTAAGCCTCTCGTGAACAGTAACCCGTGAACAGTGCCGTGAACAGCAACCTATAATTGGAAATCATTGGGATTTCCAATGACTTTGTTATGATTTTAGATTTGGTTTTGGTTTTAGATAGGTGAGAATTAGTTATTTTGTTTAGTTGTTTTGATTTGAATTGTGTTAGGATTGAGTTTGTTGGATCTATTATTTAGTTAGATTTGTTATTTTATTAGATTTGATGCTATCAATTTGTTAGGATTATGATTTTATTTTATGGCTATAAAAGGGATTGTAATGTTTCATTTTAGAAAAGAAAATTGATGAATAAAATATGAGTTTTGAGAGATGTTTTGAAGTGATTCCATAGGCGTGAAGCCATATTTTTTTGATTAGGCGTCCGTGTGTGAAACCGGCCTCTTCAATTGTTTTTAGAGGTTAGATGCTGTGAGTGATTCCGGTCTAGCCTATTTATCTTTTACCTTTCTTTATTTGGCTTTTTATTGACAAAAAAATAAAAAAAGTGAGAAGTTATTGTTCGTGGTTACTGTTCACCCGAACACTATTCATCATCACTTCCGTTCCGCATCAGGGCATATCTGCTACAATGAAACTACCGGGATAAGTTCAAGACAACGATACTAAAGGAGGTCTATGTGCTATTAACCCAATTAAAGATAGGATTAGATATCTGAATGGCTCTCCATTTTCTGAATGGCTCTCCATTTTCGTCATTAAAATTGGAAGACCTTCGGTCTCACATAGGGTTAATAGTTATACATTTTCTGTATGCAGTTATCATCTAAAAGTTTTCTAAGTTCCCATCCAAAAAAAGAGAGAGAAAAAAAAAGTGTTGTCTCAGTTGCTTCCAAGTGATATTGGTGATCCAATAGCTGTCATGATTATTCTTGTTGCTGCAGTCTTTCGAGCATCATTTATGCACTCATGACAGAATTGTGTAACTTTAACTTGTTCCAATACTTAGTGATTTTCGTAGCAGTATCTCATATAACCTTTTCTCTTAAAGAGTATTTATATGAGCCGTACATTTCTACATGTTCATAGAACCAGTCATCCAGACCTCTTTCTCATGAATTTTCAAAGTAACTTGAATAGGAGGTAGCTGATCTTAAGTTCAATAGTGAATGAATACTGATAAAAAAACACTTACAGACTTGTTGTGGTATCCTGAGTTGCAGGACTTTCATATGACACAAATGAACCTGTTCTAAAAGATTCTTTTAGTGAGCATGGTTCAGTTATAGAAGGTATTCTGGCAATTGAAGCAATGCTTCTTCATAATAATTGACTACCGAAAGGCTTCACAAGGGATTAAACATTTGTTCATGTGCCAGTTAAAGTGATATGTGATCGAAGGACCGGAAAATCAAAAGGTTATGGCTTTGTCCAATTTTCTTCAGAAAATGAAGCTGCCACTGCATTTCAGAAGATGGATGGTCAGGTATGCTTATGAGTCATAATGACCCCCCCCCCAACCCCAAAAAAAAAAAACAAAACAAAAAAAAACAAAAAAAAACAAAAACACCACCCAGAAAAAAAAAAGGGGGGGGGGGGGTGTTTTTGCACAATCTCCCCAACTTAATAAATTTTAGAAAACTCTTTACCAAACTTCCTTTAAGGTGTCATGTGGTCTGCACGTGACAACTTTTGGACAATTTTACCCTTATCTACCAAATATCGCTCCTAAATTGCGATTTTTTTCAGGAAAGGGTAGGTAAAAAGTAAAAAATGATAGTTTTTGACTTTTCAATCTAACCGTTAACAGAATTTGTGGGAACTTCCAATATTTCAAGGGCTTTATGACGGTTTTGAGCGTTCATGGGGTTTTTCTATGAGATAAAGTTGGGTTTTGTGCAAACCCTTTTAAAATTTAGGGGGGTGTTGTGAAACTTGCCCTTTTTATTGTTGTTAAAGTTTCAACTCTGATTCACAATTTTCAGTTGCTGGATGGAAGAAATATTCGTGTACACTATGCAAACAGTGGGTTAAAAGAAAACATAGTGCTTTAGTGAGCATCTGGCGACTGCAAGTAAGCCTCTGGTGTTTAAATCTAAAAAATTATAATCATTTCATTTTCTTTTTTTTTTTATTCAAAGCTATTAATATATTGATATGTGACATATGGGATTATCTTGTTTGTTTCCGATACAGAGGACTGGATGCAACTCAACTCGAAGTTAAGAGCATGCTTACAGTCGATTAAATTACTAAAAGGCATGTGTTTTGAAACTAAGGGTTTCAATAACAGTTTGGTAATCTGCCAGCTGAAGCACAAAAGGAGTCTGTTTATGATTTTCTCCAAAAGTGTTTTTGTTTTGGTTGAACTATCTGACTGAAATTGAGCATATGAATCAGTTCTTACAGAGTAACATTGTAATAACCATTTGCTTGCGAAATTGTATTTTTCTATGATGTTTCAGGATTTTTTTCCGCTTGCATATTTTCTTTTCAGAATGCATATTGGACTTGTGAATGTGGTCATGGTTTACTTAATTTTGTCAATGTAATTTCATATTAGCGACAATGGTCACTTGTGACTGTTTCTTTGCCACAATTGTAATTGAAAATGGCTAAACTGTGTGTGGGGCAATGACAATTCAGCAGCCAGGTGGCTGATGTCCATCGTTCCAACAGTTTGCTGCTTGGGGAAGAATTCAATGAGTTGGTTCGAGAGATTAATTGGACTGGAGGCAGATTGCCGAGCTTGGAGCAATGCAATGAGAAGGTTGAGCTAATTCGGAGGATTGAATGTTATTTGAGGCCATCGAAAACTGCAGTTGCAGAGAGTGCGAAGAAGAGGAAAGAAAGGGCCGAGATATTGGTGCAGAAGAATAAGCGAAAGAAAATTGAGAATTTCAGGAATGCATCAGAGGCTAAGGCTGTTGATATTAGCTTGAAGGCTGGGATGAAGGATACAATCCTTCTTTGAGGAGATGGACGAGGCTCACGATTTTTTGCGCGTCGAAATTTCAAAGACTTGGAAAAGCTGAGATTGTATCTGCAGGAGATGAAGGGAAATTGTGTTGAAACCGCGATTGAGAGTGAGGCTGCTGAAAATGATAGCCCGGATGAGTGCAAACATCAAAAATTATTCTCTAAGTCTAATGTTAATTAGATGTGGTCGTGTTGAGTTTGGTTAACTGAGTTTATCGTATTATTTTAATTTTCAACTATTATGTGTCGAGGTTTCAGTTTTACCAGAAAAAATAATAAATAAGATTCCAGTTGAAATATATTTTTGTTAATGTTATTTGCATGCAAAAATGTAAGAGCGGGCGCCTGTCAGTTACTGATCTCCATCAAATTTCAGAGTTCAACTGAAACTGAAAGCAATTGCAACACTTCTTCGTTACGTCGTAGAGGGCAACCACAGCATGTTAGGGCAGTAAAATCCATAACTTCGAACAAAATTAAGGCCGCTTGAACTTTTAACTGCACGCGAAAGGATCTCGCAATACTATCTGAATACACAAATGCCTTCAAGTCATTATTGTGAGCAAAAATTAGAAGCATAGAAGAAATCCCAGGAAGCAGAACACAAGGTTCTCATTTAAGTTTTAACTAGGCAAAGAATATACAGGTCATAAGTTTACATTATAGGACTTTGGCTGCATTAAACAGCCAAATATTGTACAAAAAGAATAAAATTACAATAATATCTCAACCTGTCCAATGTGACTGTCAGGTTTGTCATCTCTCATTAGTATCAAGCAATCCACTCCAATTACAATAAAAATAACGCTGACGAGCAATCATTTGAACTGTAAGGAAAGAATAATGCACCAACAGAAGTAACTTATGGGATATTCTCTGCAGATCTAGGATTTGCAATCTCCACAAATATCAATCTTCCATCAAGAATCTGGCAAACAAGCAAAAAGAATGTAACAGGTGAGCATACTTCAACGTAAATATTTAACAATGAAAAATAGAACAAAAAAATACTGCGTAAGAATGGATTACTGTCCAAATCACTATTGACACCTAAGGCAACTACGACAACATTCGTACGTTACATAAATGCAGACAATGATAACTAAAACACCATTCAAGGTCACCACGATGATAATAAGCATAAAATGTGGGAATCACAGACCAATATATGAAGCTGGAAACTGTTGGATCTAGGAATGTGAAGTTACGAAAAAGAGCTTGCAAATCAGCTGGCAGCAAACTTGAAGAAAAATGGATAGGGATTTTGATATCTATTAATTATACATGTTGACATAACCTAAAGGATCTTCAGAGAGAGTACGAAAGTACCATCATCTTCTTCTTCATCCAAAATAGATCTCCTCTAACTGGGCTCACAGAAAGATTTACCAAATTTTATGAAGATAGTTGATCTATGATTAGTCTTCTTCATCTAAAAGGACCAGTCTCTTTAAATCAGGTGTAAAGTATTAGGTGGCACATAAAATACAAGGTTAGGGTCCTTTGTATCAGTCCAGTTAAATATCAAGCAAGTAACAAATAAAATTCTTCTCAGTGGAAAAGAAAGAATACCACAGCTAACAACTGGAAATGTCAATAAAGGAGATTAAGTCTACGTCAAAAGATACTTATTTAGTGAATACAAATTTTGATGTAGCCCAAACTTTTTGCACGTCAAAGATGGATCAGTTAGCTATATAAAAGACTAAGAAACTAGTTTTATGCTTGGACATCTGGTGCAAGTCTAACTCAATCTGATTTTTGGAACCATTTGTATAGTTGATCCTCATTAATAACGACTAAAGTTATTTATTTATTTATTCATGATTTGCACTACTTGAGGATACCGCTGTGGTGTTAATTTCCATACACGAGACAAACAAAACAAACAGGGTATAAATTCATATAGTGTGTGCATTTGTTCACATTTGATGCATTGCTATCCCGATATTGTAGTTTGTTGCATCTCGATAAAGCATGTGTGTGAATCATTGAGATCCTAATAATAATGCCCAAACCTTCTAGTAACTAACAGGTGAGGAGCTCACATAGCACAGAGCAACCTTTTCTTTTCCCTTCATTTCTATGAGAGTATAAGACACTAGCAGCTGTAGAGCACAACAGCTAGCTTGATGAAGTTACAGAAAAGACTGAAATCAATATTTTTATATGTTTCCAACTTGTTATGGACCTATATAAACTAGTGCCAAATCCCAAGGTAATACAAATATAAAAGACCATGGGCTTGTTCAAAAATCAAAAGGCCAGATGAAGGTAAAGGACCAAAAAAATTAAGAAAGGGTCCAACGAGAGCATGCATCTAACAAAACTTTCAGTAATCAAGTTTCTCCAGTTTCATTCTTTTTTCTTTCTTAAATACTAGATGCCTCCTATTAATGCCCCTATGAACACCAAAAATCAGATTCATTCTCTTTAAGCCTGTACCAAGTTCCTCTAAGTGCCATACTAGCCCACTTTTGATTTCATGAACATCACACGTTACGAACTAACAATCAAATTTACTGGTCCACAATGTTTTCCATCGGAAATCCAGATTCCAAAATTCGATTCTCATTCCAACTACACACCAAAATTTACCAATAATATCAACAAGCGTGAAACAACATATAATTTGACTAATAATTTGACACGCATGCTCCAAGTTTTTCTAATCACCAATAACTATTACACATATCCAAGAGTACCAGTATGATGTACTAGCTTTCTGGCACATACAAAATTCATCAAAATTCAGTGAACTGATAAGTCTCATACCCTTCCATCCATGGCTTTCACTGCTTTCTGAGCTTCGTCTTCCGACGAGTAACCAACGAAAGCAAATCCTTTAACCCTCTGGGTCTTCCCATCCCTAATTAACCTAACTGCGCAAAGCCAAACAAAGCAAATTAAAAGCCACACCACAAAATTTTCCAAATTGGGTTAAATCATCAAGCAATCACCTTGCTTAATATCGCCAAATCTTGAAAACAACCTCTTGAGATCCTGTTCAGTAGTGTAAAATGACAGTCCTGCAAATTTAAATAAATTGAAATTTTGTTAATTCCATTAAATGGAGAAGAATTAATAGAGAGAGAAGTGTTTCTTACTGCTTATGAATATTTCTGAGCTGAAATTTCTCTTCTGAAGGATTTGCGTTGCTGTTGAAGAAAAAGGCGCCAACTTTTTAATCAGTGGATCCGGATTTATCCACATCACTCGCTGATGTTTGAAACCCTAAATCCCCAAATTATCTCAGAGAGGAAATGGCGGTGCGGTATAATAGGAATAAGGCACAAGTTAAGAAAAGCTAGTTATTGTCTTGTATCCTAGCCATTAAAAGGACCGAATATAAAGAAATTTTGAAACTGGGCCTTGTTGTGGGCTTCTACGCCGAGATCAATATAAGAGGTAGCTTGGATTCTTAACCCCCCGCCAAGATATTTGCGTTATTATAATTCAATCCAATAAATTCAATAATTTTTTATAGGTTTTCACGCCTAGAAATCACCTTAAAACAGGGTAATTATACAGAAACCATCTTCGAAGTTCAATTTATACAGAAACCATCTTCGAAGTGGGTTTGTGTTGTAATCAACTATCTTCCAATCAAAATTTTCTCTTACAACCCTATAAAATATTTAAAAAACTCACATTCAAAGCATATGACTCATTTTATTAATATTTATGTCATGTTAGGATACAAGTCACATACATTGATAGTGAATTTTTAAGCTTATTTTTTAGTAAAAATTTTGACTGGGAGGTAGTTGATTGCAACACAAACTCGCGTTAAAAGTGGGTTGTGTATAAATTGAAACTCAAAGATGGTTTCCTTATAATTAGCTAATTTTTAAGGTGATTTATATAGGGGACCCTTTCTCATATGGATGTACAAGATAAATGGTTTAATTTCGAATAGTCCTTTTGAGTGAAGTTTAGTAAATAACTCTTTAGCCTTATGTTTATTTGTCAAAAAATAATTTACTCATCTCTGAGGGTAAAAGAGTCAAAAAGTCCACTCAGGGAGCCTATCTGAAACAATAAAACTATATGGATCTATCCACAATAGGGCGATAATATAAGAGGTCTATCAGCAATTAACCTAAGATAAATATATTTATCTTTTAAAGAAAAGAAGAGACATGTGATCCAATCCTAAAGTTGAAGAGACTTCTTTAGGTTAGAGATTTGTTGAGGTTTCATTAAATAAAAAATGTTGAGGTTGAGTTTTGGAGATTGAACTTGGGCGTACGTATGTTTGGGTCGATGAGGAGGGCGGGTAGGTGGAAAGAGCTGCTTGATGAGCGTGCGTGTAGTGACCTGCCTCGGCCCGGCCCGGCCCGGCGACCCACGGCCATATACTCGTTTGGCAACGCCCAACGGATGTATAGCCGTTTATTCCTCCGAGGGGCAAATTGCAATTTCTTTTTTGCACTTTTAGGACTAACTTTTTCCCCTAACCCACTTCCACCCCCATTTCTATCCTCACGCCAACTCCCACTCTCTAGTTTCTCTAATAATTATAAAGCTCTAAAGCCTCAATTGAAGCCATCTCTCAACGCTGAGCTCCTCCAATCTCATCACTCTCTCCTCTCTGGTATTTCACTAGTTAGCTTGTTTTTAATTATCTACTTAGCCTCTAATCTTAATAATTATGGACAATCACTCATCATTTTCAACTTATGCAGTTTGGAAATATTTTACTAAAGTTTATTTACCAGAGGGTAGAAAAGCCCAATGCAATGAGTGCAAACAACTTCATAGTTTTCCTCTTGGTAGTGGAACTAGTGTTTTAATTAGACACAAAGAAAAAAAGCATCCAAATACTCAGCCTCAACAAGTTCAAGATAAATTGTCTATAAATATATCAGATTTTGTTACTTTCGTCATTCAAGCAAAGCTCCCTATTAGTATGATTGACAACCAATTTTTTAAAAAAGTATATTAAACCAATTTTTAATCCCGAATACAAAAGAATTCTGACGCAACGGTGAAAACAAAGAAAGCCTTACCATGAGGACTTCCGCAAAAATAAAACGTCAAAAACCGGCTATGGTCTCTTCAAGAGAAATTTATTGAATTCTAAAAAAGATGATGGTCACTGCAAAATGACAAAGTATTTAAAGGAAAACCCTAAAACCCTTAAAGTAGTTAAAATAAAATTACTAAATTACCCAACACGAAATAATAAAATAGTAAACTGCAAATTTGAGGTCCTAAACGATCTCAGATGCCCAAAAAACAGCGGATCTCAGATGCCCAAAAAACAGCGGATCTCGTTTCGATTGAGCTGTGCAAATTTTGACCCATTCGGAAACTTTGACTTTTCGATCCTACATAACTTTTTGTCCTACATCAAATTCCTAAAGGTAATATTATATCTCATATGTTTAAAATGTATAATGATTGTAAACAAACTTTAGTAGCTGTTCTTTCGTCTGCTCCTTATCGAATTGCACTAGCTTTTTATTCTTGGAAAGGTTTTGATGGCGGTTATTATCTTTGTATTACTGCACGCTATATTGATTTTGATTGGATTTTACAGAATAAAGTACTTAGTTTTCAAACATGTGAATTCCCTCAAAATTCTGCTGATTTAAGTTATTCGATAATGGTTACTTTAAAAGCTTATGGAATCTATAACAAAATCTTTTCTGTTTTATTTGATGATGCTAGTGAAAATGCTACAACTATAGAATATTTAAAAATAATTTGAGACCAATTTTAAATGGAAAATTGTTTCATAATAGATGTATATGTCACATTTTTAACTTATGTGTACAAGATTGTTTAAAATTCATTAATCCATACATTACTAAAATTAGAAACATTTTGCATATATTTAGGTTTACAACCTCAAGTTATACCTCTTGACATTAAAACTCATTGGAACACGACTTGTAAAATGTTGAAAGCTTGTTTAGCGTATAAAAAGGCAATTTCTATTTTTGTGAAACTGAAATGTCTGGTATAATTTCAATTTCTGATGATGAATGGAAAATTTTTATTCTATTTGGTTTTCTACAAAAGTTCGAGCAAGCAACTACTGATTTATCTAAAACATATTCTGCAACAACAAATAATGCCATATAATGCCCCAACGTTTTTTTAGAGCAATTGAAACACAAAATGAAATCAAGAGCTGGTGAACTTGGTGACGGCCTTGGTCCCCTCGGAAACAGCGTGCTTGGCGAGCTCACCGGGGAGCACGAGCCTGACGCTGGTCTGGATCTCGCGGGAGGTGACGGTGGGCTTCTTGTTGTAGCGGGCCAGGCGGGAGGCCTCGTGGGCCAGCTTCTCGAAGATGTCGTTGATGAAGGAGTTCATGATGCCCATCGCCTTGCTCGAGATCCCGATGTCCGGGTGGACCTGCTTCAAAACCTTGAAGATGTAGATCTTGTACGTCTCCACGCTCTTCGCCTTCTTCTTCTTCTGCTTCTTGCTGCTTGTTTTGTCGCCCGACGAGGGTCCTTCGATGGGATCCGCTTCTCCGCCTTCGGCTTCTTGCCGGCGGGGCCCTTCTCCGCCTTCTTCTCCGCCTTGGGCTCTTCGTCGGCGGCGGCGGCGGGTTTTTTCTCCGCGGGCTTCTTCTCGGCCTTTGGCGCCATTTGGAGGGCTTTTTTTAGGGTTTTGAGATTTGGGGATTTTTTCAGTTGGTGAAGGATGGAGGGAAGAGAGATGGGCGGTTGGGGATTAAATAGGGTGCGGAGATGGAGTGTGATTGGGTGAAGAGGGAGGGTGCGGATCGATGACGTGGAGGTTTTCTGACGGTTGGATTTTGGTAGGGATTGGGTTAGAATGGACGGTGGAGGATGGGGAATGAATATAGAGAAATGTTTGGGCCGGAGTTGGATCGCCTGTTTGCAGACTGATGGGCTTTATGTGTGTGGACCGAGGACTTTACCGGTCTAGGCTGTTTGTTTTCGTGGATTTTATGGTAATTTTATATTATTGCATTGGGAAAATAGGGCATGCAATATTTAAGTTTTGGATTCGTACCAAATTAACCGTTTTGACTAAAAATTTTCATGCTAGAGATTTGGAGCTACCACGTTAAGATGCATCAAGGGTTATCCGCAAAATTATTCTCGTTTCAACCGATTTGTATCAAGGTTAGGTACCTGCAATAAAAATCGCGTGCAACCAAACAATTTTAGTTGGTTTTTAGCCTTTATTCAAGTCTTCTTTAATATTTATTGCAAACAAATAAGATTTTAAAGTATGAGCTTTCAAGATTCTTGGCATGCAGCAAAATCTTTTGTAGATGCAATCCTCAAACCAAACAACCCCTATATCAGAGCTCAAAGTCTAATGAGCCCCTAAACTATACTCTACTTTTTTATAAAGCCCCTAAACTATCATTCTAATCTAATAAGCCCCTAAACTTTCAAGTTTCAATCTATTTGGCCCTTTAGCTCCAAGTGCTACCCAAAAATGTTACTGTAGCAAAAGTAAAAGTGGGATATTTAAAAAATGAACCCACGTGAGATATTTTATCAATCCTTGTCTCGCCGCTGCGAGATGTGATCTTCCTTCGGCATAGCGTCTTCTTTGGCTACTAATGCTTTTTGAGTCCTCTCTATATAAAAGATCATACTTTCATCCAGCAATATTCCCATTCTAAATCAGCTCTTAAAATTATTCACTGAAATTTTAAAATTTTTTGGGGATAATATCTAGGGCTTTGATTGGTTGTGTTATTTTCTTGATCAAATTCCTTTCCCAAGTGAAATCTATTACTTAAACATAGAGTTTAATTTGTTTAAAGTTTCAATTCTGAATTGTGCTAGTTGTTTTTTTTTGATAGGAGTATCTTTGAGCTTTGGACCGGTTTTGCATCTTTCAGATGTATTTAATTTGTCTCGTTGTTAAATTTCGTGCAAAAAATAAAAAAGAGAAATTATAAGGATTGTCATGCATTTTCTTTTCAATTGTATTTTATTAAATATAAGTAGCAGTAGCAATGGACTTTAGTGTCGCATACTCATATGGGTTCATTTTTTAAATATCCCAATTTTACCTTTGCTACAGTAACATTTTGGGTAGCAGTTGGGGCTAATGGGCCAAATAGAACGAAACTTGAAAGTTTAGGGGCTTATTAGATTAGAATGATAGTTTAGGGGCTTTATCGATCGAAAAGCTGGGTATAGTTTAGGTGCTCTTGAGACTTTGAGCTCCCTATATCATGGGATCTTGGAATTGGACGCGACTCTCACACAAGTGTTTTACATGCAATTTGGTTCAATATAACACAAATGTGAGTTATATCAGACACGATTCAGCAACTGCTATTATATGTAAGAGCCGGATCTTACGTGTTATAGGTGACTGATTGGGTTACTTTTGAGTTTTTTATAAAAAATTGTTATTGTTGTAATTGCGGTAGGGTTTTAAGGTCTTTAAGGTTCATGTTGGGAGTTGGCTCTAATCTATTAAATAATAGTAGTTGATTATTCTTAGTATTTGATGGATGATTATGATTTGTATTGCATAAACTTAAAAGTTAATGAACGGGGTGATACTCTAGTTAACCTGGGTATCTCAACACCTTAAATATCATTGAGCAACTATGATTGAGGAGTTGATCTGTTTACTACCAAAGTGATAGCTATGAGGACAATGCCAGCCTGTCGGATCTATAGAGTGCCCAATGGTGTCACTAGACATCGCTCGACTATCTACTTTATAAACATATTTACTTATTTGTATTTGAGTTTACTACTTAGGACACCGCTAAGAACGATAGACTTGTATTATTGTCAATGTAGATAGTGTAATAAGTTGTATAGGGACACCACTAGGACAAAATCCCACTCAGGGAGGTTATAAAAATGATCCAGTTAGAAACCTTTATGACCTTATATCAATGAGATTGTTATCTACATTATGAGATGTAATTTTATGGATTTTCAGCTAACTGTCGCTTACTTTTCCATAAATATCATGCACTTGTCATTAAACTATGCTCTGTTTATTTTTTTCTTTCTTTATTTTATTTTTTTTACATTTTTTTTTTTCTATTTTGTTTTGGCTAGTAAACTATACTCTCTTCATAATGTTTGTTTAATTGGCTACTTAATTTAGTCAGCCGGTTCAGAATCTTACCAACTCAAAGCCTGCTCGATCTTATTATGATCACATCCATTGAAATTATTTCACGTCAACGCCAATTAATTTTAAAATCCCATATCATAACCAAAATATGTGTCTAAATATTTAAATGTTAATTAGGATACAGCCGCCTAATTCGAGTACAGAAAAAACTTGATTTTAAAATAAACAGAACTTTGACGACCAATAATTGTTTGGAAGAGATCCAAATGTCACTCTTCTTAATATATCACGCAAAAGAAAATAAAGCAAGATGTAAGCTGAGAACTTGGTAAAACATTAAATTTAGAAAAGAAAATGATGCTTAATTCAATCTCTGATCTTAATTAGGAATAATACCAGCCACCCGTCTCTCTCACCTGCATCATAGAGTAAATAACTAATGCTCATCACACTTCTCATATTATTTCTAAAAAATTCTAACTTGCAATTACAGTAAGTAGCTATGACATCGATCTCGAGGTTAATCTACGTGATTATAGAAAAATTATAACTTCTATTGATGGTCTTTGTAGAGTTCAACGATTTGATTCTTGATCAGAAAGTTTCACGATGGACGACATTGGAACTAAACATAGATCTTTCCTCTTCAGACAAAGCTTCTCTTCTGCAATATTACCCTGTGTAAAGCAAACATTTAAGGTTAATGTCAGCTAGTCATAAAGAAAAAATAAATTTAAGTAAATAATATTTTGATTTTGATTGGCAAGGCAATATTAATTTTTACTACCTGAAAGCAATGAGAAGCTTTAGCTCCAAAGTAAGAAGAGCTCAACACCTATAATGTTTAGCAATGGTTAGCAAAACCCTGATTTAGTACCGAGTAAATTTTAGTTTCCTCAAAAGAGAAAAATTTTAGAAAATTTAATTGTATTTACATGCTTGTTTGATCTTATTAAATATATATCATAATTGCATATATGCACGTACTTAACTACATGCCAAATTTTGTTGGCATAACTGAGCAAGAAAAATCATTGATCTCATTGACACACTAGCTTGCATTACTTTCTAGATTTCTTTATAGTTTAAACCTCCATATTTTATTTTTATGATAACAACATTTATCTGTTATATTATATATACACTGATAGAAGAAGAGAGATTAAAAGCATAAGGAAACAAAGTTAGATTCAAAACTTTCATTGTATTATTAGGCAAACGTCACTACAGTCAACCTTCAAGATTTTTAATTATGCATTATAAAAAACTAATTTAAGCACACTAATCATACCCGAAGCTGTTCGTGAAGAGCCTTAATTTGCACACAAGCCTCTTGTAGCACCGATGCCGTATCGGTCTGCAAAACGTTTCGTCAACCATTAATTAGTTTATATATTGATGTCGGTAAACTTTATTCTTTATATCTCTATCTCAAAAGTAATAAACAAGATCTTTATGTTTGTCCCCTAATTAGCCTGATAATATAATATTAATTAAGTGTTAGTCACATATAATCAATAATTAATTACCTTGCCAAATGGCGATACAAGCTGCTGTAGAGCCGTGATTTTATCACCTAGCTTCTGGCTCTTCTTAAAACTAGATGCCTGGGATCATTTAAAATAACAATTATGGGACTATTAATCAAAATATATACATAATAAATTTCAAAAATAGCAAAAAACTTATCATATCAACGTACTTTCATTGTAGGAGCTATGGACAAATCTTGCAGTTTGTTATCATCTTCAACCTTAAGTCTCTTGCGTTCTCTTTGATGATCGATGGTTGAGCGCTTTCTTTGCTTTTTCGTCTCGAAAATTGCCTAAAAGAAAATTTTAAATTTTGTTATCCTAATTAGTGTTGGGACAAACCCAAAGCCCAATAGAGCAGGGTCGCAGCAAAAATATTGTAGAAGTAATAAAGAACACACAGATTTACGTGGAAAACCCCCTAAATGAATTTGGGGTAAAAACCACGGGCAAGGATAGAAGAATTCACTATGAGGAAAAACTTAGGAGATTACAATCTCTCTTCTTACAAGGAGATACTCTCTCTATTATTTTCTCTCTCACTCTTCTATATGCAGAGGAGTTGTTGTTTCTGGGATAAGTTTCTGAAGAAGAACTCTAGGCCTATTTATAGCTTTTGAAAAATCACTATTCAAAATGTCTCACTTTCAGTGCAGCCGCCCTCGTTTTGTTTTGTTTTGACGGGCCCCACGAGCCTCAATCTTTGACAATTAGGAAATTAAGTAGAGTAGGAAAAAAAGATTAAATTCTTTTTTTTTTAACGCACTTGATCTTGATGGCAAGCGGATCCAGATGCTCTCAATTCCATAGGGTTCACACTAAAAAATGTTTGTCCTGTTCATTCAAAACAATGCACAGCAAAATTTAAAAAAAATTAGAAAATGTTAATTATTTTGAAAATGACATGTAATTATCTTAACCTGGAAGCTGATTCAATGAAAGAGATGGAGAACTCGATTCAAAATGGAAACTCTTGCAATCTTGGGATGTGACATTGAGGAAGTTTGCATGGCAGCTATTGCTGAAAATAAATAGACAAATTTGCAAAAATTAATTACAAATTTAGCTTTACATGAAAAGAGAAATTAAGTAAGCTCCATTAACTCACAGTCTCTCCAGCTCTGAAGCGATGCTAGAACTTCTCACTCCAGATTCAGAGCTGTTCCCTGACACAGTAAACAGTTTTACAGAAAACACCTTAGACTTTTCTTTATTTGTGAAATTCAATTTGTCAATACAAAATGTAGATTTGCATAACTAATTCTATAGGAAATGTGTGCAAACTAAAATAACAACATTGCAAATTTTGTTCAGCCTACCTATCATATTATTCAGAAGAGAGGGAGAGCATAGGGGAAAAACTGACTCATCCATTATTCTTGAACACGGATAATGATCCAATGGAGCAGAAACCGACCAGCAATGATCAACCTCTGGCTCGAAGAATCGAATCATGCTATGGCAATATTTGATCTCTATATAAAATAATTGAAAACACAAAGCTTAAATCAACTATCAATATATAATTACAATGCTTTCATAAAGCACAAAACTGTAAACGAATTTGAAGGAAGAAATTTGATTAAAGATCTTACCTCTTGGTGAAATATTTGAGAAGGGTTTCAAGTGATGACAATGGAGCTCCTTTTATAGAGGAAGAACTGGAGTTTGAGGATCACAAGTTAATTAAATGATGAAATGGATTGAAATGCATATAAATAGTACAAGTTTTATATATAAGAAATGATGACGCAGTGATTAGGTGAGAAGATTGACTATAGAGCAAAGAAAGGGATGGCTGTGTGTAGTTAAGAGAGACTAAGAGCTTGCTTTGATTGGAAATACTTCAGTTTCATCTCTCTTTCAATATGCTTTGACTAGAGGTCTCATCATTTAATAAAGAATAAAGATAAGGAAAAGTTGTATTTTAGTCCTTCCCACTTAAAGCAAACTATTAGGCCCTTAAACAAAAATAAATTCTGAACATATATTCAATTTGTTGCAAGATTTGTTTACATTTGGGTCCTTGTAACATCTTATTAGTCCCTCTTGTTGGCTAATCATTAGAGAAAATACTTTGGATGCATCTAATTCAACTATTCATGTTTCAATCGCTATACAAACATGAAATGTTAGATTTACTTAATAATAAGAGATTTTCTAGTCTCCATAAAAAATAATAGCGGGGGGGTAATAATACATTTTTTGTCACTCTTCCTCAATCTTATCTCCAAAAACACAAATGAACTTTTTCTCTCTCTAGAGAGCATAAACAGATCATAGCGATTTGTTTTGTTTGGGCTTTGCCATTTGTCTTTTAGTATTTTTATAGATACAGGGTTGTACTCTTCTCTTGTTTTGGGTCAGGTTGACCTTATTCTTTGCTTAGTGTTTGGGCCTGAAACTAGTGGGTCCAGCCAGAATGGCCAAGTAGGGCCTGGGCTTGGCTCTGTTTATCGTATCTGAAAAATTAATATTTGGGTAAGATTGTTTATAATTATTTTGGCTAATTTGTTGTACTTACACGATATAAATTGTTGGTGCTGGCAGATCATTACAACGGAGCATCCAGGAGTCGGTTGACTGAACTATACGCATGATCCAAACCCTATCATTTATCTGGACATTTCTTTATTTACCTTAGTCCTATGCATTTTAAGAAAAAAAAATCAAAAAATACAATAAATAAAACATGTTCTTTAAAACCTGTTACCGGCCAGTTCCAATAGATTTGAGAATTTTTTTGAAGCACATACGTCAATGCTTTACTTTTTTTGTCAAGGTAAAAAAGAAAAGAAGAAAAAGAAGAAAGTTTCAATGGCAACGTTGAGCACCACAGGTGACTCATATGATTGAAAGGTTGCAATATAGCTCTCACAGTTTTGTGTTCAATTCCCGGTGGCTTCATTATAAAAAAAAGAGAGAGAAAAATGAGGCAACCTGTTCCTATTCAGGGTAAAATTAGGGCAATGTGCACTAATCAAGATATATTAAAGACCGGATAATATAAAGAAAGGCAATCGCCAAAAATTTAAAAATAAAATAAAATATTAAAAAAATCTAAGCCTTTCAAAAAAACCTTATAAGAAGAAGAGTTCTATGTGGGTGAGGAGAGGAAATTATGGTCACTCACCACAAAAGCATAGAACAACCAATTGGCAATCCAATAAATAAAGGAAGTCATGGAATTTTGTATTCTCCTACTGCTCATAAGCAACAAAAAAGTAATGCTAATAGAATACATAGATCAAGATAAACAAGCTAACTTAAGAAAGCGAGATCATTAAACTACTATACAAATTTGGAGCCAGTATCTCGCACCCCACCTCATTCTCAAACCTTTTTTGAGATAATGTATCTTTAGGATAATACATATGTACACATTTTCTCATTCATTTAAGCAAGCATGATCCTTCAAGAGATCCACATATTAATTAATGTTATAATAATAAAATTATTTTATATAACCTCTAAAATGACACTGTAATGAATCAAATTAAATTTTTTTTAATAAAATACTAAAATTTATGCTGGTCCTCTTTCACAAGTTTAATTTTCATCAAGTGCTAGCCGGTTGGAAGTTATAAATAAAATAGCCCATATGTTATCCAAAAAAAAATATATATATATATTTTAGAAAGGCCTACCGTAAAATAGGGTAGGCATCACAATGGACTAAACTACGGATCCTATCAGCACGTACTCCAATGGACTAACATAAATTCTATTTCAGTGAAAATCACTTTTCTTCCATACTCGAAAAATAATTGTCAACGGCTTACGGCCCATATTCGCTAAGGCCCAGCCCACTAAATCAAAGAAGCTAGGGCAATTGAACAGATCAACTGAGAGCGATAACCACCGTTAGATCAAATCTAACGGTTTAAATGGAGGCGCAATAACAATAGAAAACTCTCCCTCATTCTCTGATTTGTTTTAGCTTTCTAGGGTTTTTGCTTCTCGATCTTCTACCGCTCAAAGGTCAGATCTTTGAACTTTTCTCTTACCAATTCCTGGTTTTTTTCTGTCGATTTTGTTAGCCAGACTTAGAGTTTATCTTGTCGATGTTGATGTATGAAGCTTGTTATTGCCCTTTGTTATTTAATTTACATTTTATTTGATCTGTTCTATATTGAGTGAGAAATGGAACAAAGTTGAATCTTTTTCGTTTCCATAGTTTAAAGATTTGATTTTTGTGGGGATAATAATAATTTGGGATGGGGGCACATTAAGAAATCAGCTTAGTTCACATCTGAGCTGTTACCGTAATAAAGAAGATTATATAGTGATATCGTGATTATTCTAAAGAGTTAATTGATATTATAATAAAAAAGATTATAATGTGCTTTTGTGTTTCAGACGCCCTTCAAAAGTTACCCTATTGTATTTGTAACCACAGTGTGAAGTATTTAGAGAAGTGTAGCCTTGTATTTACTCCTGTTTAGTCCATTAAATGATGGGGAAAAGTCTATCACATCTTATTATAAATGCTTCGTTTTCTTCATTAAATTCAAATAATTGATGAAAATTATGTTGCTAGTGAATATGACTAGATGATAGTGATAATCATTAACATAGTTCAAGTTTCAAATTGCTAGTCACATTAGAAGGATCAACTAGACATGTCGGTACAGCCTAATGAGGATAATTCAATAAGAATAACTATACACTTTAACCATCGTTTGTTGTACAATTGTATGATTTTAAGTAAAATCTCCAAATAACTCTAAAATTTCAAAGTATAAACATTTCCTACATAGGGTTTGGGCTACATAGGGTTTGGGAGTCATTTTCATGTGTGAGATTAACTTGCTTCTTTTTAGCTATGTCATATTAAAGAGCATCTTGCTTTCTCTTCACATGAAAGTAAGCAAAGAGTTTTTACTCTTCTCTCTGATCTTTATTTATTTATTTATTTACTCCTAGATATGTACCTCTGAACTTTCACAACTGACAAATTGCAATTGTGCATTTTAAGGCAGCAGAATTGGGTATATCTTCAGCACTTTTATTGCTTTTTGGGTATTTAATTATAAATATGATGTTTTGGGGGATATTGTTTTTCTGAATATGAAATATTTGTGGGTTTATATCGTCCAAAACCTGTAAAGTATGTTGAAAAAGGTTGCAAATTAAGTCTTTTTTGGTCTTTACAGACTTTACTGCTCATGTAGAAAACATCTGTCTTTTTATGATGTAAACAGATCAATTTTGAAGTAAATCGCGTTTGCCTGCCTCTCTGATTACGTTGTTTGACTACTTGAACATGAAAGTGATAGCTTTCGATATTCACTAGCATTTACATATCCTCGACCTAATTTTGTATGCAAATGTTCCTTTTCTGCTTGTAGGCTTAGTAAGGATGGTGAGAGTCAGCGTCCTAAATGATGCTCTCAAGAGCATGTATAATGCTGAGAAGCGTGGGAAGCGCCAAGTCATGATCAGACCCTCCTCAAAAGTGATTATCAAGTTCCTCTTGGTTATGCAGAAGCATGGTAAACTAAACATTATATGTATAGTTTTCTTCGTTTTGCTCTTTGGTGTGTACGTATCTGATGTTTTACCTTTGTGCTGTATTCAGGATACATTGGCGAGTTTGAATATGTTGATGATCACAGAGCTGGAAAGATAGTCGTTGAGTTGAATGGTCGATTGAACAAATGTGGTGTTATTAGTCCTAGGTTTGATGTGGGTGTGAAGGATATTGAACCCTGGACTGCTAGGTTGCTTCCGTCTCGTCAGGTTAGCTGATCTTTTCCTTTTTAGTACCTTAGGGCAAATTTCACAAAAATACTGAGAACTTTGTGGGTGGGTTCTTTGCTAAAGTTATTATATAACTTTTAGAGGAAGCTATATAAACATTCAAAACTGCAGGAAAAGAAATATTTACTATGGCACTGATGGCTAAGATAAAAGGTGTAAACTATCTTGAAAATAGGAAAGTAGGAGAGGGTACCCCCTATAGTTCTATTGTTGCAGATAGACCACTGAATGAATTTTTCGACTCTTGACCCTCATGGTAAGAGAAAATTGTTTTGACAACTAGATCTCCTTAGGGTAAAAGAGTCGAAAAAAATTCACTCAGCATTTCTATCTACAAGAATAGAACTACAGGGGGTCTATCCACAATTAAGCAATAGTACAGGGGGTCCGCCCGCAATTAACGCTATAATACTTAAAGTACACGAGCAAAATTGTTCAAACTTCACAGATGACAACTTATCCTAACAGCTGTTTGGTATAGTCTATGGCACTTTCGTGTAAACCCCCAAAGTTTACAGTAGTTTCCTGAAATCTTCCCTTTATTCTGAGCGAAAATGTTTGCCTTGAAACCAAAATGTTAATACATGAGCTTTTAAATAGCCGAAGTAATGCACTGGTGAACTGATATTTTCTGCTGGTTGATAAAAATGTGCAGTTTGGGTACATTGTGCTGACCACATCGGCAGGCATCATGGACCACGAAGAAGCAAGGAGGAAGAATGTCGGCGGTAAAGTGCTTGGCTTCTTTTACTAGTTGGAGTTTTTGCAGAGGATATCACAAACTTCCATGGAATTTTGGCGCTTGAAAGAATTTTGGATCTCAATAGTTGGTGTCTTTTGGTTTATGTTTGCCTGAGATTAAAACTTATCTTTGATCGTAGTTGTAGGAAATCAAGGAGTTTTATTTGGAGTGACATTACGTGCTGTTTATGTTCTGTTATCTGTTGCTTTGAGACATTGATATATTGCTATGTGAGGATTTTGCATCAGGAAAAATTAGTAATGCTGGGTTTTGTATGGGCACTTAATTTAGGAAGTGATTTGTTGATATTGTTATTGTTTTCTGATATTGGGAAGTATTGAGACTTATCTCACTTATGTTGGCAGTGAGAGAGACTATAATTATCATATGCATCAGCTTAGTTAAATTTTTTAGTGAAAGCATCCAATACGCAGGGTATACTTCACTGTTTCTATTACTTTTTCGTGATCCTTCTTGAGTTTCATAATTTTGTTTTTCATTTAGATAAATTACATTTATCTTCCAATACCGTACACTGATAATGTGTACAGGGAGAGTATGGGTCATTTTGGCAAACTCAACTTTGATTGAGGGGGAGAGGGTGGATCAAAATAGAATCAATTGTAGAAGTCTTTTGGTCTTATTTTGTGATGTCACCAAACAGACACGACTAAACTTAATTTACCCTCACCTCCTGTACTATTGCCTAGTTGCGAATAGAGCCCATGCAGTTCTATTTGTGTGGACAGACCACCTGTGTGAATTTTTTTGACACTACAAAGAGCTTTTTTTTGGAGGCCGGTAGACCTCCTTGTAGTTCTATTAGTGAGGATAATAGACTCTCAATTGCTAATTTTTTAAAATTTCACTGAGGGAGGCTATCGGCACATGGGCAAATATTAAGGGGTCCATTTGCACAAATAGAACTACATGAGGTCGATTTGCAACTATGAGATAGTACAGGGGTCTACTTGCAATTAACCCATAAAAAAAGCAAAACACAAATCGTAAACTAGTACCATGGTTACTTCTATAGTCCAGATACTGAGTGATTTTTATAATAATTGGATTGAAACAAAAATAAAATTTGGTTAATAAAATTTTCCAGATTGTTTGGTTGAGTGGAAATAAACCTACCACTAAAATTGAAATTTTTAAAATAAAAAGATAATTGCACCTCATCGAAAATTCTTTCTAAACAGAAAAACCATTTATTATATACAGAAAAACCAATTATACTGGCATTTTCTTTTATGATAAAATCACACAATTTTACACCAATTCCTTTTCAGCCAAACAATAAGTTTGCTAGGGAAATAAATTCTCCACAATAAAACCACATATATCCAAACAATGTTTGAAGTTGATTTCTTGCAATAAATTTTGCATGCAACATTGCTGTAAGTTGTTTTCGCAGCAAACCAAACAAACCCTTAATTTAAATATTCATTCTTGCAAGGGGGAAAAAAAGAATAAAATCGTAAGTAAGATACATTGCATTTACAGAAAATAGCAATTAATGTTATCCAGAAATATAACAATTACAAAAAACAAATCAGAGAACTTTTTCCTATAGAATCAAGCAAGTGTAAAGCCCTGGATGTGCCTGGGCGTGGAAATTGTATTCATGCTCTTAGTTATGAAAATAAAGTTCACTTAAAAAAAAAAGACCCTAGTAATGAGCCTAATAGCTCAATAACAAAAAGTTGAATCAGTACTTGTGATTCAAATTCTATAATGCAGATCAGATATCATTTGCATATGCCTCAGGATATCCCATGTTTTTGTTTTCTGCTATTACTTTTTCAATGCACAAGAGCTACAAGTGAAATCTACCCAAGCCTCTCTTGAGATTTAAACTGGAGGTGACTTTATGAAAACAAAATAATAGCTAATCCATATAAAGCAGAAAGATCACACAAAGGGTGTATTTATTTATTATTTACAGGGAGAACCTTTGAAAGGTAAAGTAATAACACAAAACTGCAAGCAGATTTTCAAGCAACATCAGATTCAAGAAAAATATCAATAGAGGTTCATCAACTGTCCAAGTTCCTCTCTTCATACCCTACATTCTTTGGGGTGTGGATTTAGTGTGGATATCGTATCGCTATAGCTTCAGTAGACAAGCAGGCAAATGAAGACTCATACAGGAACCTTCATCAAGGAGAACTGTATCAACTGATCAGATTTTTGCAGCTTTTACAGGCAAATGAAAGCTCATACAGAAAACTCCTACAATGTCAATTGAAGAGGATAATACAACTTAGGGTTAATTACACATAGACTCCTGTAGATTGGGGTTTGGACCTTTTTACACTTGTGGTTTGTTTTTGGCATATAGATGCATGGCAAAAATTTTGACTCTTTTTTACCATGGATGAAATTTTAGCAAATATTATCCATGGGTGTAATTAGTGAGTACATCTGAGGGTAAAAGAGTCAAAATTTCATCCAACAGCGTCTATATGTCAGAATAATACTACGAGTATAATAAGTTCCAAAGTGTGATATCCTACATGACGTCTATATGCAATTACTACAATTTATATAGACATGCAATGCCCTCACACGCACATACCCAATGTAAGAGATTTACGGAAAGTCTGTGAGAAGCCTTGACAAAGATAACAATTATATTTAACAGTATATAATTACTGGTTTTGCATTTGTTGTAACTACTTTGTTCTAACTGGAATAATTTCCAGTGAGAACAAAATAGCTCAGAGAAAGCATATGCTGAGTGCTGAATGCTCTGTTAGTGAATTTGGGTAGTGTAACATAAATGCGCTTTTGGTGGCCAAACCTGTAGAAAAAATGAGCCTTGCAGAGAACAAAGTGACTCACTGGTAGCAAGAATGAGAATAGAAATACTGCAACATTATTAGCTCATATTGCAACTCGATAAAGCCTAATGAGCCAATTTAAGTCATAAAAATCTTACATATCCCTTAACAGGTTACAGGATAACATATCAATAATATCATAGAAAGCAAATACTACAAACATTGCCTTATTCATCAAACAAAAACTAAAAAATCACAATACCCTTTACTCCCAGTAAGGAGCATAACTGCCAAAGGTTCATAGTTGCCCTACATTGCCTATCTGGATTCACCTTCTCCATTGATAGAGAGCAACGGCCGGTGAACCCATTGCTCGATGACGATCAAAGGAAATCCATAAGCAGAGGTTTAGAGAGGATTTTCAAAGAAGAAGAGGCTCAGGGTTTTATAGTAGAAGAATAAAAGGACATGTGGGTTCAATTCTGGAATTTGAGATGGCATCTACTTTGCATATGCTCAGCATATCCTATATGCCTCTCCTTTTTAGCTCACTTTTCGTTTTGCTCTCCTCTTTTCCAATACATGAGCTTCTTGTGGAATCTACATAAGCCTGTCTTCCACTTTTGCAATTAAAATAATAAGGTTTCATGATGTATATAACTTTTGTAAAGCCTGTAATGAGAATCAAGGTCCAGTACAAACACCTTTTGATGGCAGTAAATCACTTAATTTTGAAGCAAATCATACAAAGATGCAAGCAATGCACTTTCACGCAGCTCAGAAGCTAAAATATTAATCACAGAAAGACTTACCTCACTATATCACTTGATTAGAAAGATATACTTCTTTTCATGTGAGTTTTACCATGTACTTGCATACACTCGAATATACGAGTTCAATGAAGCACCTGTAATGCGATCATCTTCAGATTCTCATCATTCTCAGGGAAAACACCACATTCTGAGGCTCTCCATTATGTCGGCTCCATAAAAGTAGCTCACAAGTAAAAAAGTTAAGCAAATAGAAGAAATAGGAGACAGCAGAGGGTAACACATCATTCCACATTACTGACAGTTAAATCAGTGGAACATCACGACCTGATATTATTCCTTCTTTTAGAGTGACGTGATATATGCAATAGATTGCCAAACTGACTGAACTCTCAAAGGAAACAAACATGCAAAATTGTAACCACCAAGTTCTTTTTTTGGTGGTATAGATGGTATGGGCCATGATTGATCTTGTGGATGTAATGCTTTTGTGCAAACACCTTCAGTGGAGGAGCACGATATAAACTGTACAATATACAGACATCATGAAGAACCACAAAAGAAAAGATCACTTACATGGAGCCTTTGTATTGCTTTATAAGCTTTACCAGCAGGCAAGAAACCGTCCACAGCAACCCCTTTGTTCTCATATTTCTTATCTGATTTCAAGTGCTTAAGGACAAACAGACGTAAGCATGATAGAAGCACCACAAGTAACTAAAAAAATATATGATAGAAACACATACATAACCAACTTACGATAAATATACGATAGATCACAGTTATCCCAAAATTGAATAATGCAAGCAACAAAGTATTTTCATATATTTATCACATTGGAAGTAAATTTTTTTTATTTAAACATTACACCTTTATACAGTTGACAGGATGAATTATAAACAGATAGACATACTCCAATGTGATGTGGCTTCAGAAGCTCATGGGATTTGAGGCTACTTAACTGAAGGACATACACGCAACTATGTACAAATTCTACATTGTAAACTTGTAGGTATAAAGCAGTTCTGCATCATGAAACTGGTTTTGCTAGTACATTGTTCCTACCATCTTAAAAGGAAGAAAACAAAAGGGAAACTAGGTGCTTCATAAACATGCAAATATGCAATACAATTGGTATTGAACTTTAAATATCTGCCAGCATAAGGATAGTGTCTTCAAAGAAGCGCCTAATTTCAGCTAAGCGATGACACGAGAGCTCCTTGATATCCTTGTAATGTCTATCTTATCATCTTTCTCACCCTGCTCTAGAAGTTAGTGGAATCAAAATCTTTCCCCTAAAAGCAAAACATTTCTTATAGAGATTACACCAAGAGATAGTTGAATTATAAAAAGCATAACAGTATGATAAGCTCCTCATCACAGATGGAAATATATATATATACCTGATCAATCATAGGCATGAGACATATAGCTTTAGCATGAGGAGAACATCCAGTAAGAACTGGCTCCTGTTAATATTAGAAACATTGGGAACCATTGAACAGAAGCCAAAGCTGAAATAAAATATTGGAAATAAAATCAATAGTAACGCAGGCCTGAACAACTTTGGGAGTCGAATGTGAAGAAATGACACACTTTCCTCATCAGTATTAATCTTGAGATGACGACGATTCTTATTAATCTTAAAGCAGAAGAAATTACGTCTGGGTTATCTCAGTGTCGGTCGAGCTACTACTCCAAATTGAGAAAAAGTAGTTGACTTTTCGGAAGGACATAGGCGTCCTACTGGTTCACAAATAACCATAATTAATCTTGTTATCGGTAAAGCCAAAGTGGGCTAGAACTCCGGATTGAGATGAATTAGTTGATACAGGGGTCCTGCTGGTTTAAGGATGATCATAATTTATCTCGTTATGGGTAAAGCCAAAGAAGGCTAGAACTGCAAATTGAAATGAATTGGTTGATACAGTTAGGAAGCATGTCCTATTGATTTAGGGACGAATTAATTGATATGTAGTTAGGACACAGAGATCCTACTGTCTTGAAAAATCATTGTTGACACAGTTAAAAAGACTAGGACTTCTAATTCAGAGAGAGCAGTCGGCTTTTAGTAAGGATATTGGGGGTCTTACTGACATGAAAGTATTCACCAGTATTCTTGTTTTCGGTATAACAAAGGGTTTAGAAGACTTGAAGAGTATCTCTTGTCATAAGCTAACTTGAGGAGAAACAGAATGGAAATAGATCAAACGGGCCATTATAGTCAAGGATGTCTTGCTTCCACCTATTATTGGCTGTGATATTAGAGATTTTTTCTTCTTTTTGTTTGAGGACCAGGTTTTATGCGAGTTCTTATATATTTATCCCTCCATTTTGGAGTTTCTTTATACGTATCCCAGTCTCCTTGTCAAGTTCATATGTGACCTTTACTTCCTTTTCTAAATTCCACCCACTAGGGGCAGAACGAAAGGCATGTGCCAAAACTATAGAGCAAAGCCCTCAAAATGAGGGGTTTATTAGTCCACCTCTCTTCACTGGTTAAGAAATAACTTCCTTATTTATAAGAAAAGTAATATAACCCTCCTTCGTCCTGACAGCTAAAGAAGAGCTCTAATGTAAATCTTATCTGCAAGTGACCTGATGGGTAATCCTGAGCTTTCAGATTATTTGGAGATCTTCTTATCATGCGATGTGATTATAGGATCACATTCAGACTCATATCACCAAGGTTCCATTTCGAGAGTTCAGAATTCTTGAACTCAGTCTTGTAGGTAGCAAGCAACACATAAGTTAAGTCAAACTCCAACAATATTCTGTTGGAGAAATAAATGGCTGGCTATATGTCACATACTTGATAACCGACAAAACAACTACTTACAATTCATCAGGAAACTACAAATATTTGCAGTCACTAATTAGAAACAAACATACGCATCATGTTGCCCATGCAAGATAACACTTAAATATTTTGAAATACTTGCTACCGCCTATTTGCAGTTCAAGCTTACACATACGGAAACCAAGCAAGAAAGAAGAAATAGAGATGGCTTGTTTCAAATATAATAACCAGCACCAAAAAAGAAAAAAAAAAACGAAAACCAGACAAAAAGTTGAATATAACAACCAAAAAAGCCGCAAATCACAGAGAAATACTTATATTTTTGAAAATTGTTTGCAGTAGTTTTAGTTTATGGATTATATGTAGGAAAGCCTTTTCTTCTCAGATTTGGATTCTCTCTGCTGCTTAAAAGTAGGGGAATGACTACTGACTTCTGATTATAGCAGTCTATTATTCGGTTGATGGTTGGGATTTCGTCTTGAATGAAAAGTAGGAATGAGTGCAATCCATGGAAGTATGATAAGCACAAAAATTTAGAATAAATCACACATGCAACCATATGATAAACTGTTACAGTCATTAGTGGTCTCTCCACCACTTCTTAACAGTGGAGAGGATCCAGATCCTTTCTTTTCTATATAGTTACTGGTCTTACATCAGCATAGTAAGTAATTAATGTACGCCATGTCGCAGAAAGAAACAAAAAATAGCAGGAAAAGAGAAGAGTAGCGGAAGAACTTCCAGTAGGATTCCTTTAAGCAAAGGTGGAAATGTTTGCTGTTAACAAGATGGAAGAGGAAAGTGTGAAGTTTGGCGGAGGCATGCTGAATTGTTTTGTAAGTGAATTAAATGCCTCTAGTGGCAAAACCTGTAGAGAAATGAGACTCACACAGAGAATAAAGTGACTCCAATAGTAGTAAGAACGAGAACGTAAACACTGCAACGTTTTAGGTCACATTGCGACTCAATAAAGCCTAATGCACCAATTAAGTCAATAGAAATTTTACATAAACCATGTATCCTCTCTAATAGGATGTTACATCAATAATATCATAGAACACAAATACTACAAACATTTCCTTATTCATCAAATAAAAACTTAAACCATCAGAGATGGCCCTTCTAATGAGAAATCATACTAAGGAGCATAACTGCCAAAGGTACATAGTTGCCCTACATCGTATAGCTGGATTCACCTTCTCCATTGAGAGCTGGTGAACCCATTGCTCGATGATCAGAAGAAATCCATAAGCAGAGGTTTAGTGAGGAATATCGAAGAAGAAGAGACTTGGGGTTTTATAGTAGAAGAACACAAGGGCATATGGTTCAATCTAGAATTTGAGATGGCATCTACTTTGCATATGCTCAGCATATCCAATATGCCTCTTCTTTTTAGCTCACTTTTAATTTTGCTCTCCTCTTTTCCAATACAAGAGCTTCTTGTGGAATCTACATAAGCCTCTCTTCCCCTTTTGCAATTAGAATAAGGTTTCATGATGTATGTAACTTTTGTAAAGCTTATAATGAGAATTTGCCAGCGTTTATGATGACAGTAAATCACTAAATGTTGAATCAAATCATGCAAGACGCAACCAATGCACTTTCACATAGCTCAGAAGCCAAGTACAGAAAATAAAATACAAAGGGTTAATTGCACATAGGCCCCCCTGTAGTATCATCTTTTTGAACTTACTACCCTGGTAGTTTCATTGTTCCATAAAGACCCTCTGGGTTAAATTTTTCGACTCTTTTACCCTTGGTGATATTTTGTCTCCGGGTGAAATTAGTCCCGGAGGTCTATCTGCAACAATGAAACTACAAGTGTAGTAAGCTCAAAACGATACTACAGGGGGGTCTATGTGCAACTAACCCAAATTTCAGTATATCACCTGATTAGAGGCTATGATTCGGTTCATGTGAGTTCATTATGTACTGCTTACAAAACCAATTAGCTACTAGCGATAATGTTGATTGTTACATGCATACACTCGAAGATATGAGTTCAATAGTCCATGAGAAAGCACCAATAATGAAATCACCTCCAGCCCCTCATCATTCTCAGGGAGAACCTTAATACATTGAGGCTCTCCTATATGCAATCCCCAAGAGTTCTCCAACAATCAGGCCAAGAAAAAGTTAAGAAAACAGAACCAAACACCAGACAGCAGAGGGTAACACATCATTCCGCATTACTGCAGTTGAATCAGGGGAGCATCATGATTATATGCCTGATATTATTCCTTCTTTTAGAGTGTTGTGATATATGCGACAAATTTCTAATTAAACTGACTGAATTTCTCAAAGAAAATAAACATGGAAAATCTTAACCAAGTTTTTTTTTGGGTAAAGATGATATGGGTCATGGCCAATACTTATGGGGCAAAGGCCTTCAGTCAGGAAAAAAAAAAAAATCACTTACATGGAGTGTTGTATTGCTGTATAAACTTCATCAGCAGGCAATAAACATCCACAGCAACCTCCTTGTTCTCATCTTTCTCATCTAATTTTAAGTGCTTGAGGACAAATACACCTAAATATGATAGAAACACCTTAAGTGACCAAAAACAGATGTCTTCAGGGGAGAGGACAAAACGGTAAAAATTAAAATTTTGTAGAAAGAAAGAAAGAATTTTAAACAATTTTTAAAACAAAAAATCGGATACATTTTTCTAGAGACGCACTTCGGGAAATTGAATCGTGTTCATAATTAATCTAAATAAAACTTTACAAGTTCATAAACAATTAGATAGATCATCACATAAAACAAATAATTAGCAATATTATAGGAAAAGAAATTACAAGTTTTGTGCAATACATATGAAATAGAGTGGTTTGTGAATCTGAATAATGGTATTATCGGATTACTTAAAAATTATATGGACACGGAACACGAAGGGAGGAAGAAAAAGAAAGAGAGGAGACGGACGGGAAGATCTGCAAAATCTTAGAGGAGATTCTGATAGAGAAATTTCGGTGGGGACGATATGTATTTAATTAATTAATCTATTAGTTTACATTTAATTATTAGTTTTAAGCTAACCCTAAAAACTCTAAACATTACAAACAACCCCCCATCCCCACAAAATCTAAAATTGTGCAAAGCAATTTTCCTAAACTATAGCATATGACCAAGAAATTACTTGTAGATTAACAACTTACGGATTAACAAAACAAGAACCCTAGAAATTGAGCGAAAACCTTCCGGCAATGAGAGTTGTTATATCCTATAAATAGCTAAGTGTTAATTCTCTAAGAGGAGCCGACACGTGTCCCACCTTAACTAAATACTTAACCAGCCACACTTTAAGAAGGACGATTTGAGCGGCTTCAGCACTCGACCCTTCCTAACAAGGGCCGAGTCGAAAGGCGTCCTCACTCGACTCACCATTCAAGTCGACCCCACTCCTCTTCACTTCACAAGGCCGGGTCGACAACCTTCGAGGCCGACTGAAAAGCAATACTTATCGGCCCACTCGCAAGATCGAAATGAAAGGCGTCACTTGTCGACCCTCTCAGAGAGACGAGCCGAGAGGCGGTGTATCCTCGGGCCCCTCGCTGACAGTCGATTGTCATCACATTAAATGCATGATCAGAGTCATCATTTCTCCAGCCCCGAAAGTCTTTGTGACTCATCGGACCTAGTTAGCACTATGCACACTTAGTCACCCTCACATTAAACGTCTGGGTGACTCATCTCCCTTCGTAGCCGACACCTGTCAAGTAGACACCAACTGAGCCTCCTGCTTGGACTCAGCCGAAATTACCCATCTGTCACTTAGATCTGCTATAAAAGGAAGATGCTATCTGTTGCATAAGGTAAGCTGATTTTGACTAAAAAACACCATACATTCATTTTCTTTCTTCTCCACTCAAGTTTAACATTAACTTGACTATCGGAGGAATCACCGGAGATCCCAACTCCAAATCTCTCACGTGTTGTTCATGTGCAGGATCGAATTCACTGCTCAGAAACCAATTGTCTTGAGAAGATTGAGGACCCTAATACCTTATCAAATCCATACTTAACCCCCTGTTAAATAACTGACATCAACAAGAATCCTACACTTTTTGAGAATCTGAGAATCTGAGCACAATGATATCTTCTAAGAATCTAAGACCAGGCCCCGAATGCTTTCTTGATGGATTATCAAGATTGGAGCTGGAAAAAATAAACAATAAGAGGGAGCCAAAATTTCAGTGCCCATCTCCCTAAACTACCCTTGAACCCAAGAAGAAGAGAAAAAATCGAGAAGGTAAAAAAGTAAAAAATCTGTGAACAACGAGGTTAAAAATTATCTCCCTATCTCCTTAAAATACTCTTAATCCCAGCAAATAAACAGTGCAATAGAAATTGAAATAAAAGGCATAATAAAGAATAGAAATGGAAGAAGGAAAAAATTCTACATACCTTTTAGACAAATTGATTTATGTTGTCCTAGAGGAATCAAAATTATAGATCTAATCTATCTAATACTATTATAAAAGTGGGTTGCTATGTTAAAACATTTCTTCCTAAAATGCCCTCCAACACATCCATTCATACATACATGAAAGACACAAATACTTAATTTTTCATAACCTCACCATTGACTACACATCCATCCATCTATTCATACATACATGATGACACATGCATACTCAATTTTTCATAACCTCCATATTTATGACCATCAAATTTTTATTTAACCACCCACTCATAGCATTCATCCACTAACTCTTGATACTAAATATAATTTTATTCACAATAATGATGAAAAACGTTATAACTATTCATCTCCCACCAATCACTATAAATAATAACAAAATCTTATCAAATTTCACCAACCAAAATTTCATTCATAATCAAAATTTAGATGAGGAAGAAAGAAGCCAAACCTACACGTCTCACAATCCATAAGAATCAAGTCCATTTCTCTCACGAATGGAACTCGACACTTGAGAGTATATCAATTTGCCCATCCAAACCTATATAAGCATCTTCGACTACCCCCATCTAGGACCTCAAAGACGCTATCGATCGCGTGAATTGCATGACTACTGATGTATTTTTTAGAAGAAAACTAAGCATATCAATACATGCGATTTTTTAAATTTATGTTTACCCTTAGTTTGGTCTATATCCATAAAATAAGAATATGAATGCATTTATCATATATTGTCAAATATGAAATGCATTACATATGCATGATTAGTTCACTCATGCTGGTTTTGACTATAATTTTAAGAAATTTTGCTATTTCTTTTTCAAATATGAATGTCTATGCATCTTGGTTTGTGTATTGTACTTTCGGTATAGAAGCTAATACGGTACACATTTACAATTAGAAGTTTTTCCTTTGGGCATGTAAGCCCATTTTAAAATTCTCCTTTTAGACTCCGGAAATAAAGTTTCCTAAATATGCATTAATTTTTCAAATTCTCTTAAATATGTTGTACCATCTATGCAACTACCATTAAGTAGTTCAAACTAAGGGAAAAAAAGGAACATAATTGATAAAGAAAGAAGAACAAATATGTGTTTATGAAGAAATTTAAGAGAAGAAAAATTTTAATCTTTGGTACATCCTTCAAATTTGCATATCACTTATACTATAAGTTCAAACAATTATTTTATTCATTTCATGAAGTATATCTCATCCTCTCATTCTTTAATATTTGGCTTTTAAATGCATATAATCCAAAAGTAGCATTTTGCTTTAAATTGTTTAAAGTTATCACACTTTGTATTATTTTTATAAATAAAAGTTATAGATTTCTAGAACCGGTGCAAAAGAAAAAAATCCCTAACATGATTGAAATGATCAAATACTAAAAAATCACTAAGCCTTATTTCCATCGAAATCGGTTAAAACTTGAATTTTAAAATTTCTTTTAATTTGTAGAAAGGTTCTATATTTTAAATGTATTGTGATCCCTTAGTTAAAAAAAGACAACAAGTATGACTACGTGCAATGCACGTACACTATACTAGTAGTAAAAAAAAGCATGCCTAACCCATCCTGGCACGACCCCAATTCTCTAACCTCGGCTCAAATGGACATTGAAGTCAGACTAAACCTACACACATATATCAAATATCTACCAAATTTTTATTTATCATATGAATCAAAATCAACAACTAATATTCTTTATAATCCAAAATTCAATATTAATCCAATTAATTTGAGGTAAACAAATATTCCTCAACTTGAAATAAAGCTCAACTTAAAGAATCAAATCTTATTATTACAAAATCTCCCAAATATCATTAAACATCCAAGTTTTTATTTAATTTCCACCTAAAGCAAATTAGCAATCGACAAATCTTATTCCTTACTCCCTTCTAAGAATTTGAACACCATGAACTCCACCTAATCTCGAGTCTCTAAAAAAGATAAATAAAATACAATGAGTTCACAACTCAATAAGTGGATAAATTCATACAATGTACACTGGTTTTACAAAAACTGAAAGATATAAACCATCATAAATCAAAAGTAATAAAAAAAGATTTATATGCTAGAGAAAGATCATCAAAAAGTCAAATTACCACTTTTAAATGCAATGAATCAAAAATAGTATTTCATGCAATTGGAAAGCTAAGCATGCCATATCTCAATACGGTCAACATTTCGATACTCCGGTTGACTTGGTGACCCCACAAGTATTAAGCTCGTGGTTCTGGGGTGAGACCCAAATTTGGACTCGTAGCGCTAAAAAAACCCTCATAGAGGACATTGAGCCCTAGTTAGATAGCTTACTTATTCTCCGACATATACTAGTATATTGACTTGAGATGTATATGCTTTGAGAAAAATGAACAAAGTTCATATAACCAAATATTTTATAAAGAAACACCAAATGCCAACCAATAGTGATATCAACTACATATACATCTCAAATTATATGAAAAAGACATGACCGTCGACATAGAAATAAGCTTAACTTATACAAATTATCAATATACATCATATCCAATCAACAAAAACATGCGAGTAAATTACACAATAATATAATCCGCGAGAACAAATCCACATATACTTAATATAATTTTATATAAAAATCACACGATGCATAAATTCACCACTTACCACAAACCCGAAAGACAATTCAAATTCAACTCTCATGATGCTTCTGAGAAGCCTCTAGAAATTCTACATACAAACAACTATTAGTTCTATCATCTATCTATATATGAAAATAAGACCTTTAAATTGGCAGTTGGCAACTTCTTAGAGTTTTGACTATTTATCTTCCATTTAACTTGTTTCAAAGAAACCTCAATTAAAGCTAGAGTTCATAATAGCAACTGTCAATTTTTAATAACTTCATATTATTGTGTTCATAGAGCATGTCGCTTTAACTTTCTGCCTAATAGCTTCCTATACTTATTATTAGCATTAATATTAGTAGTATTTAGTATTAACTAAATGACGCCTCCTTCGTCAAGGAACCGCCCTCCTTAAATAATTGCAATAACCAACAATTATGATTAATGAACAAAAAAGGGTGCTAGGGGGCACACGCAGGGGTGCCAGGGACGAATCTAGAAATTTTTTCTTATGGGGGCACAAATAAAACTATACATATAAATTAACAACTTATATAATATAAATTCTACCAATAAAAATAAATATCTCAATTATATAACTTTTCACTACCATTTTCATATGAATACATGATTATTTTTATTTTCATCACAAAATTAACAAAATACTACTAGGTTGCAACAATATTTTCTTCACAATTATTCTCTATTTGGTCTCACTTTTTGTAGTTTGGGCGGCACCTACTAAAATTCTATGGGGGCACCATACAAATTTGTATATCTTTTAGTAAAAAATTAAAAATTTCATGGGGGCAAGTGCCCCCACAAGTCCCTACATAAATCCGTCCTTGAGGGGTGCAAAGAAATATTTGTGTCTGAAGATATACTTGTATTAGTATCCGTTAAGATATGAATATGATTACTACATATCTATATCTGATAGGATATGGTTGAGGATACGGATATATAGTGAAATATTTGTATTCGTATCCAAAGTATCCAAATATATGTTTTGCAATTCGTTTAAACCTTAGATTAATGGATTTAAGGTCAATTTTGGTAATCAAGATATCTAATTTTAGATTTTCATATATAGCGAACATATCAATGAACTCTCTTGTATAGTGTGAGCTATATGTTTTTTCAATACTATTTGATTTTTTTAATATCCATTATTCGTCCGCATTTATATCCGCATGTATATCCATATGTATATCTGTATCTGTCTGATTTTAGCGGATATGAATATGAGTTTTTTTTATCGAGACATATCCATATCAGTATGCATATCCATGATTGGCAAGTGGATACAGATATAATAAGTATCATATCTTACCAGTATTCGAACTGTTTCCACATCATCCCAAAAATATGCTACCTGGATGACATTAATTGCTTGTTATTGATGAAACAGTGAAATGACGACAATCTAAAGTTTTAGACGACATAATTTGACTTGGGATTGTAATTTAGCTCCTCTGATTCTCTTTTTTCTTGTGATCTTCACACGTAGATATGTATTCTCGAAGAACAACAGCTCGTGTGAATGAATGGGGTTGGTCTTAGATTCATATTATCAATTCTCGTTCATAAACTTTGAATTGAATTTGAAGGTGTATAGGAATATTCAATGTACATTGGAATATTTTTTGAGAAAAATGCATATTGGTATTTATGTTTGAAAGATACTAAAACTTTTATTATCCTTACCTCTACGTTCTTTGAAAGATACTAAAACTTTTATTATCCTTACCTCTACGTTCTTTGTTTTGACATGTAAAAAAGCAAGAGGAAATTTGGTTTGGAAGCGTTATTAGCAAGTTCATTATAATTTGTACACTTTTTTAATTATTAGTTAAAAAGAACCCTCTAATCCAGATTCTTTGGTAAATAAACGCGACGAGTGTAGGATATTTCTAAATGAAAATTGAACTAAGGATACTCAAATTTTAGATCAGAGTAAAAATGTCTGGAAAAATTATTATAGAAAATCATATAGGAAGAAAATACATGATACGTGCTTAGCATCAATCATCATATTGCATTGGTATATCGGTATAGTTAGAAAATCTCAATATAATTAGAATACTATATCAAATATAATCAGAATAATGTATTATTACAATTACAATAAGGAGCAATTTGATTCATTTCCTAAAAATAAAGGAAATGGAATTCCATCAAAGAAATCAAATCTATTGATTTTAATTGGTATCTTGGAATTGCTAATTTTTATTTAGTTTAATATGATAATAGAAAAGCAAATCTTAGAATATGTAATCTCATGTTTGGTTCAAATTCTAAAAATAAAAACAAAACTAGAAAAATAGAGAGATAGAAAGAGAGAGGGGGGAGGGAATGTTGAGGTGACATTAATGTGCAAGCTTTCCACCCAAATCCTCTCTAAAAATTAGGATTTGGCAAATCCTAAAAATAGGTTATTTTTCGCATTTTGTAGAAATCTTTTCGTAAATTTTTTTTAAAAACAAACTTAATATATGGAATCCTATTATTGTCAAAACTACTGCCTTTTATTCATAGAATTGATTTCCCACCCCCAAAAACTAGGATTTTTAGTGAACCAACAACCCCTTAGAAACGCGCCTACGAGTACTCTATATTATATTATATCAAAAATAATTCTAAATCTTATCAAATCAAATTATTCAATCAAATTTATTTTCATTTTGGCACTTCCTCTAGAAGAGCTGAATAAAAGTGCAAGTGATAAATACACTCCTCTTATACCCAACCACGTACACCCCCTCTCCCCAAAAGAACAACGGACACGCGTCTCTTCTCCTTCAAAAGGCAGCGCAATAAACAAAGCAAAAATCTTCGAGAACAAGTCAGAAGCCAAAGGGCTCTTCTTCGAAATTCCGATCAAAATGGGAACGCAACCTCAAAAATCCTCGAGAAACTAAAACTAGGGTTAGGGTTTCGCCCAATCCCCGATCTCTCAGAGGTACAATCCTTGAAACTCTCTAATTTTAGCTAAATTTAAGGAATTATTCGATCTCTTCTGATCTGTTCATCCTTTTGCAGGGAATCTGTCTTCTTTCGATCAAAATTATATCTTTCTAGGGTTTTGAATTTCGTTTAAGATCTAAGAATGACTTGGTTTAGGGCAGCGTCAAGCGTAGCTAGGTTAGCGATTAGGCGAAACCTAGCTCAATCTCATCACCACGTCACTAGACCTCGAACCCTAACTAGGTCTTTTCAATCCACTGCTTTGAGACAAAAGGCAGCGGAATCGAGCGCTCCGGTTCCTCGAGCCGTACCTTTGTCTCGACTCACTGATAGCTTTCTCGATGGCACGAGCAGTGTTTATCTTGAGGAGCTACAGAGAGCTTGGGAAGCTGATCCGAATTCAGTGGATGAATCTTGGGATAATTTTTTTAGGAATTTTGTCGGTCAAGCTTCCACCTCGCCGGGGATTTCTGGTCAAACTATCCAAGAGAGCATGAGGTTGCTTCTTTTGGTTAGGGCTTATCAAGTGAATGGTCATATGAAGGCTAAGTTGGATCCTTTAGGTTTGGAAGAGAGGGAAATTCCGGAGGATTTAGATCCGGCTCTTTACGGGTTTTCTGAAGCTGATTTGGACAGAGAGTTCTTTCTTGGGGTTTGGAGAATGGCGGGTTTCTTGTCTGAGAACCGACCTGTCCAAACTCTGAGGGAGATTTTGAGCAGGCTTGAAAGGGCTTATTGTGGGACCATTGGGTATGAGTATATGCATATCCCGGATAGAGAGAAGTGTAATTGGTTGAGGGATAAGATTGAGACGGTGAAGCCTAGGTCTTATAGTCCGGATCGTCAGTTGGTTATTCTCGATAGGCTAATTTGGAGCACTCAATTTGAGAACTTTTTGGCCACAAAGTGGACTGCAGCAAAAAGATTCGGCCTTGAGGGTGCGGAAACGTTGATTCCGGGCATGAAGGAGATGTTTGATAGAGCTGCTGATCTTGGAGTGGAGAGCATTGTGATTGGAATGTCTCACAGAGGTAGGCTCAATGTGTTGGGTAATGTCGTTAGGAAACCATTGAGGCAGATATTTAGTGAGTTCAGCGGAGGGACGAAGCCTGTGGATGAGGTCGGTTTGTATACAGGGACTGGGGATGTGAAGTACCATTTGGGTACTTCTTATGATAGGCCTACCCGAGGTGGGAAGAGGATTCACCTGTCTTTAGTTGCGAATCCGAGTCATTTGGAGGCAGTGGATCCGGTCGTGGTTGGAAAAACTCGAGCGAAGCAGTATTACTCAAACGATGCAGAGAGAGTGAAGAATGTGGGAGTACTGATTCATGGAGATGGAAGTTTTGCAGGGCAAGGTGTGGTCTATGAGACTCTACATCTGAGTGCTCTTCCCAACTATACAACTGGTGGGACAATTCATATAGTGGTTAACAATCAAGTTGCTTTCACTACTGATCCACGGGCTGGAAGGTCCTCACAGTATTGTACAGATGTTGCTAAAGCCTTGAATGCTCCAATTTTCCATGTGAATGGAGATGATATGGAAGCTGTAGCCCATGTTTGTGAACTTGCAGCAGAATGGCGACAAACGTTCCATTCAGATGTGGTGGTTGACGTAGTCTGTTACCGTCGTTTTGGTCACAATGAGATTGATGAGCCCTCGTTCACACAGCCTAAAATGTATAAGGTACATTCCTTCTCAGGTCCTTATTTAAATTTTTTATAGGTACTCTTTTCAACGGTATTCATCATATGTACTTTCTAGCAGTGTGAATATTCTCTGTGTTGATATAAAGAATATAATAGATATATATTTATGAAATTATGGACATTTGTTACTCTGCTATTTTGTTCTTTCTTTCCTTTTGCGGTACTCAGGTAGGTTACTGAAATTTTGAATTTGAGAGTATATAGATCAAGTAATAGAAGGAAATAATATCAATTGGGATGAAAATGAAAGTTAGCTATTGAGACATAACGAAAACATAAAACTAAAACTTGCTGAATACAATGACTTGACATTAGAATTACAATATTTCTGTGAGCATTGTCAGATATTTACCCCAGTGTTGTTTTTAGGTTACTAACCGGGTTGATGCTTGTTTAGGCTATTTGTAATCATCCAAAAGCACTGGAAAGTTAGCTATTGAGACATAACGAAAACATAAAAAATAAAAATTGCTGAATACAATGACTTGACATTAGAATTACAATATTTCTGTGAGCATTGTCAGATATTTACCCTCGTGTTGTTTTTAAGTTACTGACAGGGTTGATGCTTGCATAGGTTATTCGTAATCATCCAAGAGCACTGGACATTTACCAGAACCAACTCTTAGAATCAGGCCAGATCTCCAAAGATGATATTGAGAGAATAAATAACAAAGTTAATTCTATCTTAAATGAGGAATTCAATAACAGCAAGGATTATGTTACCACGAAAAGAGACTGGCTTTCAGCTTATTGGGCTGGCTTCAAATCTCCTGAGCAGATTTCACGTATAAGGAACACTGGGTATAAGCAATTTCTTTAATGAATTTCATTTGTTTGCATATGTTATTTGACTTTTTTATGGCTTAAAAAATTCATCCTGCTTTCAGAGTGAACCCTGAAGTACTGAAAAGTGTTGGGAAAGCCATCACAACAATTCCTGAAACTTTCAAGCCTCACAGAGCAGTTAAGAAGATATTTGAGCAGCGTACGCAGATGATTGAAACTGGTGAAGGTATTGATTGGGCAGTCGGAGAGGCACTTGCTTTTGCAACCCTTATTGTCGAAGGTAACCATGTGAGATTGAGTGGTCAGGATGTTGAAAGAGGCACATTCAGTCATCGCCATTCAGTCATTCATGACCAAGAGACGGGAGAGCAGTATTGCCCCCTAGATCATATTGTTATGAACCAAAACGAAGAGTTATTTACAGTTAGCAACAGGTTTGTTCAAAATTTTTGCTTTTTATTTGTTGACTTGCAATAATTATGTTGCTCTTTAATAGTACATTTATGAAAAGTATAGACTAGTTTAGGTTACAAGTTTGTTTTTGGTTTATATATTTGTTTGTCTTCCTTTGATTGGTATTATTTTTTCATAATATTCTCCTACTGTATTGTACTGTAGCAAGCTGTTAAATCATCTTTTCTCGTGGATGGCCAGGTCAGCTTGTTATAGTTCATTGAGTCCTAGATAGATGCAATTCATTTCCCCTGAATCTAATGATCTAGCTAAGCAAGGAGGGTGAAGTTTACTGTATAAGCCTCCTTGTGATAAACTTAGAGATATTTATTTGCTTTTGCATGCAAATATGCAAATATAAAAAGTGAGCTGCCTGAAGATTTGAGGCTGCTAGGCGCAAACATTGGCCTTCTATGTCTAAATCTCATATGCTTTTGGGAAATGATTTGACTTCAGTTATGCCCCCGGGCTGTATTATGCCTCTTAATCGTGGCATTTATAATCTGATTACTATTTTTCTAACATATTTTTTTGCATTCTACCATGGACGAGAGAATAGCTTCTAACTAAAATCATCTTTACAGCTCACTGTCTGAGTTTGCAGTGCTTGGGTTCGAATTAGGGTACTCAATGGAGAATCCCAATTCTTTGGTACTTTGGGAGGCTCAGTTTGGTGATTTCGCGAATGGCGCTCAAGTAATATTTGATCAGTTCTTGAGTAGTGGAGAGTCGAAGTGGCTCCGACAAACTGGGCTTGTTGTATTGCTGCCTCACGGTTATGATGGTCAAGGTCCTGAGCATTCAAGTGCACGATTAGAACGTTTTCTCCAGGTATTGCATACTTGATATATTTAATTTAATTTGGGTTACATAATTTTCTTTCAACCTTAAATTTTTTTTAGATCTTTTTTAATTCCTTTTTGGAGACTAAACAGCATGTCCTGTTCCTGTGATAACGAGCCATTTTTCAGTTATATATTTAAGCCAAAACCTCATTTTATTGTGTTTAAAGTCAAAACTCCAGGATCTTTAGTTTATTCTCAGGACATCCAGTTTTTGATCTGTCACTATCCTGTGGTAAACATTTGAAGTAAACCGTTTGTACGTCATGCTATTTTTGTTTTGTCTCTAATGCTAAAGAAAGTTCTTGCTGCTAGAACCAATACTAAAAACACCAAGCTGTCTAGGCAGGTACAGCGAGAAGCCCATCACCATATCGAGATTTCAGACCTTGCCTAGTACATTACACTTAAGACTTACACCAAAGAGACTATAGGCTGTTCTTGTTATTCTAATTTGTCATATTCCCAAAGCTTCGAACTAGAACATCTTGTTTAAAACCCGGAACATCGTGAAGAGTTCTTTATCATTGCAACTTGTCTCTCATTTATTTGTTTCTTTCCTACTGCATGTTCATGTCTTATTTCTTAAACATTATTGAACATCAATGACCAATATATTATGTTATCAGCTACTGGTTTATGCCTTTCTATTGTCTCAAGCTCTCTATGCTTTTCTTTTCTTTTGTTCCTGAATTTTAAACCACATTTTTATACTAAAACAACTTATGGTTAAGCTTTAGATTATTTTAGATTCCTTCAATTTATGTGGCAAATTCCACAAATTTTATGTCATTGAATGCTAAATTTGTATGCAGATGAGTGACGACAACCCTTATGTTATACCTGAGATGGAACCAACTCTTCGGAAACAGATCCAGGAGTGCAATTGGCAAATTGTGAATGTCACAACACCTGCAAATTATTTCCACGTTTTGCGTCGTCAGGTTTGTCGTCACCAAAACATTTCCTACATCTTGATGTCGAAGATATTTCTATTTGCTGAGTATTTGATTTGTTTCTCAGATACACAGGGAGTTCCGGAAACCTCTAGTAGTAATGTCTCCCAAAAATCTGCTTCGCCACAAGGACTGCAAATCAAACCTATCGGAATTTGATGATCTTGAAGGACATCCGGGATTTGATAAACAGGGAACAAGGTTCAAACGGCTTATTAAAGATCAGAACGATCACAAAGAGGTTGAGGAGGGTATTAATCGGTTGATTTTATGCTCTGGAAAGGTATGTGATTTCTGTATATCTTGAGTTTTTCCCCCCTAAGATCTCGCATCTTTCTCATCTCTAGAGAGAGAGAGAAAATAGATATCCGTCCTTTTCTGTAAGTAACTTTTCGACATTATTCTGTACCTGCAGGTGTATTATGAGCTAGATGAAGAACGAAAGAAGACAGAGCGCAAGGATGTTGCTATATGCAGAGTTGAACAACTTTGCCCATTCCCCTATGACCTTGTTCAGAGAGAGTTGAAGCGATATCCAAGTATGTGAAACTTTACATTTAGATGATTTAGATGCTTTAGACACGTGGACAAGCACACATGCACACACACAAGCTCATGATTGCTGCACTGTAAGGTGCTTAAAGCTTACATTGGCACAGACACATGAACACAAATAGATCTTTGGATTATATGACTTCTTCCATGTTGATTCTTTTTTATTTTGTGATAGAATCAAGCTTGATTTTTAACTTTGTACTTATTTGTTCTCATGTTATAAAACCGGTTTTAATTAGAGATGTTTAGCAGTTGATATAAAGCGTGATTGCTCTTTACTTTAAGATAGAATCAAGGATTCATGCATTGGACGTGCTGAAAACTTACATAGATACACACGCATATATATCAATGCAAATAGATTTTCGGATCACATGACTTTTCCATGTTGATTCTCTTTACTTTGAATTAGAATCAAGCTTGAATTTTTATTCTTATACTTTGATTGCTCTAGCTTGCTTTATCAAATGCCATCTTTTTTGAACCTATCATACCATTCCTCACTTCTAAGTGTACCTAGTGTTTGCTAAAACCCAATAAATAGTGTTTGCTAAACTCTACATCTCCGATAGGCAAAGGCACCTTCATGAATTCATTAGCATGTTGTAGCCTGTTCTTCTAACCTATTCATGCATCTATACGGTTTCCATGTCAACTGGACCTAGGTGATATTGAACCACTTTAGACTTGGCAACATACTGTTGAATAAAAAATTATAACCTTCATCCTCACCACAATCTAATAGTTTTGGTGTAGTGGAAGGGACTTTAAGTACTATGATATCAGAACAACCTCGGTTCAAATCCTTCTAGCCACGCATTGAAAGAAGGATTTTAAAAAATTTCTGCTGCTTGAGTCCAGGAGTTGGCATAAAAAAGAATGCTCAACTTGGGGGGCTATGTTAGAGTATAAAATTATAACCTCTAGCCATCACCACAACCTTTCGGAGTTTTTGGGTGTAGTCGGCAGGATGTCAGATTAGCCTTGGTTCCATACTTAAAGAGGAAATTGTGCAGAATCTGATCGACATTGATATCATAGGATATACATTAGTTTGTGCTTTCCTATGGTGCTTAGATTCTTTTTGTTAAAAACTTTGCCGTACAAATGTAAACTGAACCTTTTCCCCCGCAATTTATCTCTCTCAGACGCAGAAATCGTCTGGTGCCAAGAAGAACCAATGAACATGGGTGCATACAGTTACGTAAACCCTCGCCTCTCCACTGCCATGCGTCCCCTCGGCAGAGGATCAATCGAAGACATAAATTACGTCGGAAGAGGGCCTTCAGCTGCAACAGCCACCGGTTTCTACGCTGTTCATGTACGGGAGCAGACTGAGCTTGTGAAGAAAGCCCTACAGCGAGAGCCCATCAATTATCCCTATTGAGTCATCTTGAAGGTGTTAATGCTTCCTGTAGAAAAATAAGTAGATGGGAGGTGTTGGTTGAGCCCATGAGTTTATTCGGTTAAATAAAATCTGTATTCATAATAGAAAACACTTCATTGCTATTTTTTGGATGTTCATTCTAGTGGGTGCAAAGGAACAAATTGCATTCCCCTTTTGCAAACAGAGCATTATTTTTCGCAGACCTTTTTATGTTGCTACTGGATTGATATTGTTTTGTGTTTGAGCATGAAGTTATCCAGTTTTGATGGTTTTTGCAATGAGCACATATCTTGTCCTGGTAATGAAAAATTTTATTTGCATGTAGAGGCTTGCGACTCTGAAATCTCTAATCAAGAGATAAATTTAGATAATGAGTTCCCAGTCTGGGGCAAAGGTTAATGGTTTATATCATATCATACGAGATGACGGGAAATTTGCTTCTCTAGCAATCTTCGTACTTGCTTACAAATATAAATTATTTAGCGTTATGCAACTAATAAAACAAGCCCTGTTGATTCCTGCTCTTTGTCACATGCTCTCCTCTGTCGGCCTTGTGTAATAATAACAACTTACAATCGAAAAACGACCCCAAAAAACCAACAAAATTTTGAGGGGGAAAAATAATAATAACAACTTACAGTCCAAAAGCGATCCAAAAAGACCAACAAAAATTTGTTGGAAAAAAAAAAAAAAAAGAAAGAAAGACGTGCACACGCAGAGTCAGCTTGCTACCATGAACAAAAAGAAAACCCTGTAGAGGGGCACTATGTATCCCACTGTCAAATTGAGTAGTGCAGTCAGTATACGATTCCATCGTAAGCTAAAATCAATACAAATAGTTAAAATATCTGTACAAAAATAATATAGCGTCTTACATGAATCAGTGTAATCACCAGCTTTAAAATATGCAACAAAACATGTCTTCTTCAGTTCTTCTGCCTCCCAGTTGCATCATTATTTATAGTTTAATACTCTGTAATCACAAATTACTTACATGAAACTAAGTTAAAAAGAGGGTGTACACCGACAAATAAAAGAATCAAAACAATGGCAGCACTAAAACTCCTATACAATTCCAAAACCTAGCAGACTCTAAGCAAGTCTGTATCCTCAAGCGCAGCAACCCCTCAGATTGGACTTTCTCCTTCAAGCTAGCCAACTTAGTGGGTCCCATCAAGTTGGTTCTGGTCAAAATCTTGGTCCTCAATTTTGGGGTGCAGTTACAGTCTTCTTCATGACATGGATATATAGTCATCTACTTGCACATTGAAGAGAGAAGAGACTGGTCTGTGATCTGAGAATCTCGACTCGCCCCTAACGTACCACTTCTGGTCCAGCCCTTTTCCTCGCCATAGAATGCGGTCGCACCTGATGAAAGTACCGAACCCATGTTACATGAGTACAGGGTTAGGTCCTTGTGACCGAAAGAAGAAGAAGGATGAACATTAAGTATCAAAACACATTATATATGCTTGTTGAGACAAATGTGACTTGTGCTCATATCTGTGCAAGACATTGACTGCAATTGGAGGCTTTTTCGCAACTGCAGTCGTAACTCCGTTTATCGATTGCATTCGAGTGTAGTTACTACTCTTGCGGTTGCAACAAATCAAACAATTCCTTGGTGCTGAGAACAATAGGTTGAGTGTCTTTCTCATGGATCAAATCCTAACTGTTTTATGCAACAATGTTTGTTTTCTAAAATCCGCTTTAGATGTCTAATGAGATTTGAATCAAGGTTGTTTTATAAGTTAATTGTCTGACATGATTCAATGTTGACAATTTAAATCTAATTCTGTAGATCAGAATCAAATCATGTTTGTAGACAACTTGTAGATTAAGGGCCTAAGAGATAGAGATTGCCACCATCATACTTTGGCGTTATTGGTAAACAGATCAAGTTTAGTTAATTTATGGATTAGTTAGGAAAGGTCGGTTACCAAGGCCAATTAATTAAGCACTATTACTTACTACTAATCAAACTATTAATGGTAGGATTAGTCAGAGATTGTGGAGTGTCTTTTAAATTTTGTAAGCATCTTCATGAGATCATGTACAGTTTGTACTTAGCGAAATGTCAAATGGACACATCATCAAGATCAAGCGGATTCATGTTTGTCTATGTATTAATAATTTCGTTGACTATATGAGGTCCATAGTCAAATTGATAATAGACATAGACAAGATCACTACCGAATTTATAGAGAAATTTGATATTACCATTGACTTTCTAAAACCATGAAAAATTGTGTTTTAAAAATGATAAATTGTAAAAAAGAACCCTAGCCTTGGACTATTTTTGCACTAAATCATAAATGATATTTAACGCGGTGACTAAATGATCCTCATTAATATCTATTGTCAAACACTTGAATGCACTCATCGTATTTTTAGTGAAATAAGTTAAAGAGTTTTCTCTGATTTATAAAGTTTAGATGATTAATCCTAAAATAAAAAAATAAAAAAGAGGTGATTAATACTAACCAAGCTGGTGTTCGACGCTTTTGCTTCGATTTAGAGGGGCTAACTGCATAATTATCAGAGTTAGTGAGAAACTTGTAAGTAGGAGGAAAATATATTATCCCTTCTTCCCATCCTTCGAATACTCGGCCAGCTCTTTGCTCAATCCGTAACTGCATAAATAGTAATTATCACATTAATCAAATTTCTTAAAATCTTAATTTCAAAAAAACAAATTACAAAATTACAGTAAGTTTGCAAACCTGATCTTTTTCTAACAATGCCTGCCAATCGTTCTTCTGTAATAGCTCTTGCGTTTCACTACATGCAGTAGTGAGTCTGTAATTAAGATCCCCGAGCCATATAATTTTTCTGCAAATTCAAAGGTTCAATAAATAAATAATTTTTATATGCATACTATATCTGCAAGTTTACAATTACATTGAGAAAACATACTCATGGTCTAAAATTGTTTCGGGAGAAAATGAAAATGGTCTTGAAAATCTATTTGTTAGTGGAAATCTAGTCCTCTTCAAAATTTCCATCACGTCCAAATTCCTCCTTAATTCATCTCCATCCTTCTCCCCTGATGTCAAATGCGTGCAAACAAAGCAAAATGCTGTTTCTTTAATTGCCATGCTAATTGAAATTGATCCCTACAAAAGAAAAAAAAAGATTACAAATTAAAATTAACCAAAAATAAGAAAAATCATTTTGGGAAGGGCTCGAATTAAACGAATAATTTTAAAAAAACTATAAGAATTTTTAAGAATTTTGCACAAAACTACCATAAACAATTTTCATTATAGGAAAAAAACACCCTACATTCAAACCGATAGAGTGGAAAAACTATAAGAAAAATAATATTTTTATGAAAATATCTGAAAGTTCATGGCATTTATCTGATGATAACATAATAGTGTATTTACTTTTTGCATCATTTTTTTGTTACATAATTAATTTTGCATCATTTTTTTGTTGATTTGAAAGTTATGATATGTTTATCTAATAAAATAATTTAAAATTTTTTAGGGAAAAACACCTAATAATATCCATCACAACTTTATGAAATTTACCCTTAAACAAACCTTATTTCCCATGTATCCCATAATGCCCCTCCCAACGCACGAGACTTTAAGACTCGTCACGTGCCGCATGAGCCCGGACCGGACCCAAACACACACAAATATCCCCACCATCTGCTTGCTCGCCGCTAAACAATAACGATCCCGCGAATTATTCGTCAAAAACTGGAAACATTCGTCGTCGTTAATAGAATTCGGATCCTGGTCATCGATTGGACCCGACATCGATAACAGATCCGAGAAGCTGACCCTTGGTTTTTGGGCAGGATCGGATTCAGTGGCAGTCTTGAAATTTTTAGGAAGTGTATGGGCTCTTTTGGACGGGTTGAGGGCTCGGCGTATAAGGGAGAGCCATACGACGGCGGGCCCACTGTCCTCGGCGCCTAAGACGTTGCCGGCCGTTAACGGGACGATTTCTTGGAACCTGTTGACGGCAAAAGTGGTGACGGCGTTAATTTAATTTCCTTTATTTCTTGCAAACATAACGTGGACAATAGTGTAATATGTTGAGTTGACGGTTATCTTCATTGTCATAGTCACACTCAGCTCTTCGAATGTGACCATGTGAGTACAAGTTTTTTTAACTAAAAACAGCTGGTTCACATTATAGAACTACAAAAATGGCAAGATCAAATTCTTTACATTTGTGGTTAGCGTTGAAAAAAATATATCGGTGTCCGAGAATTTAACCGTATCAGTTAGTATACGGATATGGATATGATTACTAATATTTATATATCTGATAAGATATGATTACGAATATGCAATAAAATATTTGGATTCGTATCGAAATATTTGAATATACATTGATATTTATTGTAGTCCTCAGTTGATGAATTTGAGGTTAATTTCGATGATTAAGGGATCTAATAATAGCTTTTGGATATAATCAATGTATTTAACGAACTATCTTGTATCATATGAACTATATTCTTTTCAATATTATTCTATTTGGTTTTCTTGTATTTGCTTTTTATCGGCATATATCCGCATGTATATATGTATTCATATTCAATTTTAATGTATATGGATATGAGTTTTCCTTAAAAAGACATATTTGTAATCCTATCCGTGATTCATAAGCGGATACGGATATGGTCAATATCATATCAGAGCTATATCAGAACCTTTTGAACCCTTATTAAATTGGTTGGATTTTGCATAATAACCCAACTTATATTATGTATTTTGGCTTCATATTTATAGATATGAATGTTTTTCATGTTAATTGGTAATAAATAGATCAGTCTTAAATCCGAATCACTTAATATTTGATTAATGACTATGAGTTATCTTTCATATAATTAATATAACTAAGGGATATGATGATAATTATATTTGAAATGAATCATTATCGTTAAAAATAAAGAGGATTCAAATCCATTAATTATAGCATTCTCCTATTTACCATATATATAGTAAAATTTAATACTTTATTTTATTGTTTTACTATATTATCATGTTGCTTAGAATATGAGAAATAAAAGTATGCTACAACATGTTCTACAATATTAAATCTCTAAACATTGATCAATACACTATGATTTAAGCTTATTGGTCTTCCTCAAAATTATTCTTTCTTTACAACAACTCAAAATTTCCATTAAAAACTTTAAAACAAAGAAAAATTGATTAAGTTATTCTTAAGTTGTAATCTGATTATATACAGTTGTTTTGTGAACCACACAAAAGAAATGACCAACATCTTTATTTCTAGAAAAATATCAAGGACAGAAAAAGTGAATAAAGTTACGATTAAGCATGGATTAGAAGAAAACCTTTTAGGCAAAGAGCATAAACTAATGACATGAGAGGAATATAATCACATGATTAATTAAGGTAAATGTCTCACAAATTAATGATGGTAATTATAGCATACATACCCAATAACAAAAATGTCAGCTGGTGTTGGAGTGCTCATCAGCCAATCCTTCAAGTCCATCCCTTCATGTGGGGCCCTCCCTCCCACGTTCCACGTCCCCACAAACAATCTGTTCTCATCATTATCCCAAAATTAAACAAAAATTTTCATTAGTTCATAATTAATATCTAAAAAAGCTAAATTGAACAAATCACCCTTGACATGTGTCACCTCAATTTCTCTGACACAGGAGATGCAAAATCTTTCAAGTCCAATCCAAATCGAGAGGTTTTAATATTTTCATAATAACTCCCTAACCAACCACCTGAAATAGCACAAGAAAATGAAATACGGAGTACAAATCAGTCTTTTCTTCCCTAAATACCCCGTCACGGTCAGAATGGGAATAGAGTTTTTATTCCCAAAATGCCCCCGTCATGGTTAAAATGGGAAGAAACAGACATAGTAGTACCTGACAAATCCGGCGGCATTAGAATCGTCTCGTCCTTGTCTGAGCAGCTCTTTCTTCTGTTTTGTACTGCTCCAACTCTCCCTCCTTTTTTTGCTTCAAAAATTAAACCAAAGAAATTTAATTATACAATTTCAATGAAAATGAGGGTAAATTGAAGGGGGGAAAAAAACTAACTTTTGTAATCAGAATGAAACTCATTAGCTCCACACTTCATGTTCAGCCATTTTCTCATCACAGTCTTTGGCCAAGAAGGAGACTGTGCAAGGGGGAAAAAGTGAGGAAATGTGAAATTAAAAATATTTTTGAATTTTTTTTTTTTTTTGCAAAAAGGAAAATTACCCTGAGATTATTATTTGGCTCTGTTCTCATTGTTTCCTGCAAGATTAAATAATGAGGGTGTTTTATAGTTTGGAAAAGAGATTCAAAAGTTGGAGAAAAAGTCAATCTCTACCTTCTTCTTCAAGAACACTGACTCTTAAAAGCTGGGTCTTTTACAACTTGAACCAAAATGAAGAATTACTCAAAAAGGAAAAACTTTGCATCTTTCAAGTCTTGAATCAAATAAAAATATACTCGAATGACTTAAAATTTTGCTCCTTTTGGTCTTCTCCCAAAACCATGAAGAAATTAAATCCAACTTTCTTGAAACAAAAATTGAATCATCATATAGTGTTATATAAAATGCATGTCAAAAGAAAAATGTACTGAAATGAGTAAAACTTTGGCAACTTTTCCTAAAGATCCTGAACAAATCAAACCCAACTTTTTAGAAACAAAAATTGAATCACATAAGTATGGGAAATATATGCCTAGTTAACGTGGAGGAATTAACTAAAAGGAAAAAAAACTATAACCAGAAAAGGGAAAATAAACGAGTTAAAATTTTGAACCAATCAAACCAAACTTTCTAGAATCGAAACTTAAATTGAATATCGTAATTATCCAGAATGCATGTCAAAAGAAAAAAAAAAAGATGAAAAATTGAGAGGAGGAGCTTACTGATAAAACCACGCTGTATTTTCCCTTAATTTCACGCTTGATTAATGGAAGGAAGAGCGGTGAGCGAGCGGAGGGAAAACGAAGAAGGGGTGGTCGGTTGGTTTGTTATATAGCAAATGGAAAGTATTCACTGTGCGGTTTGCTCACGTGAGAGGCGCGTGCTTTGACACCCAAGTCAAAGCCTCTCGGCTCCTTTGGGTCCCACTTTGGGGGAGTTTGGCAACCGCCAAATGGAAATTAAATAAAATAGAAAGTAAAAATTTAAGGCAAATGCTTAGAAATTACCTTATTTTAGTGCCTTCTATTTGGAAATTTTCTATGGATGATAGAAAAGCAAAAATGTAGAAACTCTAGGTGACACTTGAAGTACCAGAATCTGAATTCTATCAGAACAGTCTATACACCACAAATTACAAATGTGTCGATGAGGAGAACAAAATGTAATGGGTGATTCTGATCTTTATGAGGGAACCCTACAATGGATATGACAAATTACAAATGTGTCACCCCCATTATTTTCATTGTATAAGGGATTAGAAACGCTCATTGCACGCTGATTGTTCTTGTAGGATTTATACTTGGCGTAACATATATATTGTTTATGTCAGATTTACTTGTCATGAAATTCGTCAGTTATAAATATGAATATTTAAGGTGAAACGTTAAGATGAAATGATAAAAAAAGTATTTAGATTTTGTCGGATATAAAAAACAATAGTGATCATTATTTCATAACTATCCACAGTCCTCTTGATTGTTATGAATCATTCCAAGCTTTACCACGTAACATATTCAAGTATATAGCGTTCATTTCTAATCTACAAATCACGTGTTTATTAGCGAAATAGACAATTGTGATTGAAGTAGTAATCTTTTTCAATGTTAATTATGTTTCAATAATAGAGAAAATCTAAATTCCATAAAAATTTCACTTCGGGTCTCCAAAATTTATTTCAAGTTAAAAGGTCTAAAAAGCCTCATGCTGAAGAATAAATTTTTAAAACAAATTATTTTCTAAAAATTTTGTGGTCTTTTCTTACTGCTTTGCCCATTAACATTCCGCTGATTTACAATGCTACCCTTACTCGCGTGTGCTCCGCACGTTTCTGAAATTGGACGGCTGAGATTGAGTGGGAGAGCGTTGTTAATGGGTCGAATCATTGTCGGGTACGGTTCCGTTAAAGGGTAGGTGGAGGTGGAATTTTGACTCTTGGGTGCCAAATTTCTTAGCCGTTAACTTCCTATTATGCATTACACCTAATTGGCAACATTTGTGCTTTTTCTCTAAATTTTAAAAAGACAAATTTTATTTTCTCCCCATGTGATCAAATAATCATGGGGATTTTTCACCGTTAGTTTTCATACTTCGGAGCTAACTGCCAGCTAATTATTGTATCCAACCAGGATAAAAGAACGGTCCATCCTAAAATTGAGTCGGGACCCTTCTTAGCTTCGTTCTAAACTAAATCAGTTTTGTTATAATCCAGAAAAAAGGTGGTCCAAAATAATATTAGCTTAAAAGCCAAGTTTGGCCGTAGAAAAATATGACCAATAAAATTCCAATTGGATTTTTGCTCACATGGGACAATGATCAACTAGTCCCATTTTTAAGAGTTGTCAAACATACTCTAAACTCGTGAATTAGTTTTATGATTTTTTTTTGTTTGCTTTCTCACTAGGGGGTGTGTGACAACTGGAAAATAAATGAAAATTTTAGTTTCTGTTTTGCATGATAAAGTGGGAAAATGGAACTTTGAACTGCTAACTGATGCGATATTCATTTTCTTTGTATTACATTTTAATTGTCATGAAAAATGAATATTAAAAATAAAATATAAGAACAAATGGTAAAACTTTATCTCTCTCTCTCTTACTTTCTATCCATTTTCACAAAAATCTAAAAAATAAAATAAAATAGAATATTAATGCGACACCTTCTATTTTTTATTTACTTTCCAATTATTTTAGACTACTCTTCCATAACTTATTCCACACTACAAGAGAAAAGTGTAGAGTTGATTCTCTTTAAAATTTAAAAAATTGATGACTCATCAAATGAGCCCACACTTCTTTCTCATAGCGTGGAAGTAGTTTAGAAAAGAATAATGAGGATAGCATTATTCATATTTGACCCACTTCGGATTTAGATTCCACACTTGCCAAACATTCAATTGAAATAGTATATGCGGTGTTCTGTAAAGTTTTTTTTTAAATAAAAAAATCTCGCAAAAGCGTATGTAATGGACAAATGTAACTTTTCTTATAAACAAAGTTGCATACGCTAAGATGATTTCTTATTTGGAAACTTGGAGTTCAATCGTAGAATCGACAAACAGAGTATGTAACTACTTTAATAGACAAGGAACATATATTATACACAAACTTTTCTAATATCAAGTTCACATGTGTGTGAATAAAAATAAGATGAAGTACGTGTTAGAGTAAGTTTTAGATCAAGTGTAATCATGCTCTCTCTCTCTCCTCCCTCTCTCTCTCTCTCTCAAAAACACCTAATAATATTTGAGATAATTGGGGTACTAGTTTAAAGTTCTCTCTCTCTCTCTCTCTCTCTCTCTCTCTCTCTCTCTCTCTCTCTCTCTCTCTCTCTCTCTCTCTCAAAAACACCTAATAATATTTGAGATAATTGGGGTACTAGTTTAAAGATTGATCTCTCTCTAATAAAAAAACACCTAAATATTTGAGATAATTGGGGTACTAGTTTAAAGATTGAATCATTAATAGTATATTCTATAACTCATATATAGCAAAGCAACCTATGGCACTTCAATTCATAATGATCTAGTGTTGCGGCACCGACACAAAATTATTAATTAGAAAATAATATATTTAAAGGCTGTTTGGTTGGATGAAAATAAAGTTGTAAATATAAATAGAGTAATCGGATTAATAAATATATTATTTTCTTCACAAACTAGTAATTAGAAAATTACTGGTAAACGGACTTGCATTTTGTAGACTAAATTTGAAATAAATACTATAGCCAAATTGGTGTCAGGAAAGATGCAACCTTTAAAAAGGAAATTAAAAATAAAAATAATTTCACCTCTTCAAAAAATCTTTTCAAATCCAAATAGAAAAATCATGTACACCCAAGTTTCCTTACATGATAAAAGTGTAGAGTTGATTCTCTTTAAAATTTAAAAATTGATGACTCATCAAATGAGCCCACACTTCTTTCTCATAGCGTGGAAGTAGTTTAGAAAAGAATAATGAGGATAGCATTATTCATATTTGACCCACTTCGGATTTAGATTCCACACTTGCCAAACATTCAATTGAAATAGTATATGCGGTGTTCTGTAAAGTTTTTTAAATAAAAAATCTCGCAAAAGCGTATGTAATGGACAAATGTAACTTTTCTTATAAACAAAGTTGCATACGCTAAGATGATTTCTTATTTGGAAACTTGGAGTTCAATCGTAGAATCGACAAACAGAGTATGTAACTACTTTAATAGACAAGGAACATATATTATACACAAACTTTTCTAATATCAAGTTCACATGTGTGTGAATAAAAATAAGATGAAGTACGTGTTAGAGTAAGTTTTAGATCAAGTGTAATCATGCTCTCTCTCTCTCTCTCTCAAAAACACCTAATAATATTTGAGATAATTGGGGTACTAGTTTAAAGTTCTCTCTCTCTCTCTCTCTCTCTCTCTCTCTCTCTCTCTCTCCTCCCTCCTCCCTCTAATAAAAACAACTAGATATTTGAGGTAATTGGAGAACTAGTTTAAAGATTGATCTCTCTCTAATAAAAAACACCTAAATATTTGAGATAATTGGGGTACTAGTTTAAAGATTGAATCATTAATAGTATATTCTATAACTCATATATAGCAAAGCAACCTATGGCACTTCAATTCATAATGATCTAGTGTTGCGGCACCGACACAAAATTATTAATTAGAAAATAATATATTTAAAGGCTGTTTGGTTGGATGAAAATAAAGTTGTAAATATAAATAGAGTAATCGGATTAATAAATATATTATTTTCTTCACAAACTAGTAATTAGAAAATTCTTGGTAAACGGACTTGCATTTTGTAGACTAAATTTGAAATAAATACTATAGCCAAATTGGTGTCAGGAAAGATGCAACCTTTAAAAAGGAAATTAAAAATAAAAATAATTTCACCTCTTCAAAAAATCTTTTCAAATCCAAATAGAAAAATCATGTACACCCAAGTTTCCTTACATGATAAAATTTTGTAGCTTTTGCCAAATTGTTTTTCAACCAAACGCTAAACTTGCATTTAGGAAATACACTTCCTAGAAGATAACTGCAGACATCCAAACATTAAATTTGAAGTTGATTTTCTACAACAAATGCGAAAATAACTACAGAAAACAAATGTCGTACGAAATATTAATTAATGTATCCAAGTTCTCGTTGAATGAGATCGTTGAATTATCTTTCACTTTCTTTTGTGCGATTATATCTAAGTTACTTTCATTTGTCACTAATTTTAAGGCCAAAACAGTTCATAATGTGATATTAATTTGTCACTGTCACTGGATCATCAAAATGGAAGCTAATTTTATATTAGCAACTAATTAATATGCACAAAACATGCTTTCGGTCCAGCATATTATATACCTTCGCTCTTTTTGCCTACATTGTTAGAATATCATAATGGCTTGAACATGGGAGAAGATTTTCTCTCAACTTAATTTCACTTTTAAACCGAAAGTACACAAATTAATCACATCCTTAATTAAAATATTACTGCTAAATCCCTCCTAATCACACGACAAAGGATTAACCAAGAGCGATCTTTCTGCATCTTCCAGCCTTAATTGTCTACTTGCTTAGTTGTGTAGCTTAGAGGGGGTGCATCCGTAGCATGTGCCCCTAACAAACAATAAAGGACTCTTTATATGTTGCTTAGGCCTTTTTTTTCAAATTTAAAATTGGATGATATCCTTATAATAAGTTAATTTAAAGGCTGACCACTGCCAGTAAATTTTACATAGCATGCCAAGTTGCCGATGTTAAAGTTGTAAGATTTGAGAATTTTTTTTTTTTCGGAAATAGCCTTGTATTTCATCAAACTCTAGTTGGACTTGGATTGAGGATTGAATTTGATTGAAAATAATCAATTACAATTGGAATTAGATTATAATAAGAAGAGGATTAGAATTGACAATTCGAGAGTCAAGGAAGCAATCCCGGATAAATTCAAGATAAGAGAAAACTCTTAAAATAGCGCTTGAGAGGTTCATTATAAATCAAGTCATCTGAAAGCAATCGAGTTTTATATATATATATATATATATATATATATATATATATATATATATATATATATATATATATATATATAGCAAATCTCCTA
>CM022705.1:14493354-14535854 GCA_012295165.1 Asparagus setaceus
ACTATCATGTTTAGTTGAGTGAAAAATCAGAAAACAAGTGCAATTCAGATGGAGCATGGTAATAGTTGTTATATTCCATTTATGTTGGACACTTAACATCAAAGCTAATTCATAGGTATTCATTGATTTTAGTTCAAACGCTTAGCTTAAATTGCCAGCCCTTAAATTAACGCATGAATAAAATAACTTATTTTTTTAGGTGTATTGTTTTTAATCATTTGTTAATTTAAGAGATGGGATTTAAAGCTACACAGTTGAGCTAAAAAAATAAGGGCTTTTTGCATATATACCCCTCAAATCTTTCATATTTGCAAAATTATACTCTAAGTCTTGGCATTTGCAAAATTACCCCCTAATTTTCTCACATTGCTTTTTTCTACCTTCTGCTTACCAATTTTAGTTTATGAACTGAAAATTGTTGGGAACTTTGACATTATATCTTTTAAAAAGCAACATTCTTAAGTTGGAGCTGTTAGAAAGACCCAATATGCAAGTTTTGAGGGGCAATATTGCAAATACCAAGATTTGAGAGGTAATTTTGCAAATATTAAAAATTGATATATATATATATATATATATATATATATATATATATATATATATATATATATATATATATATATATATATATATATATATATATATATATATATATATATATATATGTTGGTAGGACATGAACCGTCGAGAGAAACCACCACAAGCGAGAGCCAAAACACAATAAAAGAGTAAAGACACGAGATTTACGTGGTTGACAAGTTGCCTACGTCCACGGGGTAAGGAGGGGGGATTTTCACTAATAGAAAGAGAGAATACAAATTAGGATTACAAGTTCTCACAAAGAAACCCTAAAAATAAACCTCTCAATCTCTCAAAAGATCTCCTCTCCAAAGATGCACAAAACCCTCTCAAAGGTGCTCCAAAACGTGCTTGAAAACTTCCTAATAATCAGGTTTAGGGTTATATATAAACTCTAAACGAACCGGGTTTAAAACCAAACCCGTATTCGGAATCTGCCCAGATTAGTCGACTACTACTTCAGATTAGTCGACTAATGTACTGTAGATTAGTCGACTACAATACAGATTAGTCGACTACTACTTCAGATTAGTCGACTACTACTTCAGATTAGTCGACTACTACTTCAGATTAGTCGACTACAATGCCTAGTAGTCGACTCTTGAACTAGCTGTCTTGTGCATGTTTTTGTGCATGTTCTACAATTCTCCACCTCGTACATCATTTGATTTACCTCAAATTTTGGACGAACACCAGAAGAACACCAAGAACATCTAGAGAGATCTCCATCAACCAATCCGGTGGGCCACTACACCGCTGTCGCTTCACGCATCTCCACCGGATCAAGCTCATCGTAGTTCACCTCAAATCATCTCCACCTTACCCATTACCGAAGGGCCATGCCCTCTTAGGCGGATCAACCGAAGTGATATGAAGCAAGTCTAAGCAATGCTTAAACTTACTACTGTGACCACCTTGGTTAACATGTCGCGGGATTCTCATTCGTGTGCACCTTCATGAGAGAAATATCACCTTCCTCTATGACATCCCGCACAAAATGATACATGACATCGATATGCTTGAGTACGAGCATGATGAACTGATTCTTCGCCAAGTGAATTGCACTCATTTGTCACACCACAAGTTCACGTTTTCTGCTCAATCCCCAAATCGTCTAGAAGACCCCATAACCACGGTGCTTCCTTCACTCCCTCGCCATGGCCATGTACTCGACCTCGTAGTAGAAAGTGCCAGTAACTGTAACATCGATCGCCAACTAACCGGAGCCCCATGTATCCGAATACATAACCGGTAGTAGATCGCCGTCTATCTAGATCACCCGCATAATCGAGTCCACAAACCCGTCAATCGACATGTTTCTCCACCAAAACACGGACATTATCAGCGATACCCTTTAAGTACACGAGGACCCACTTCATTGCTTCCCGATGCGCCTTTCCGGATTCGCCATGAATCTCACCGACCACACTAACGCTGTGAAATATGCAGTGTACACACCATTGCATACATTAAAGCGCCAACTTCACTAGCATAGGGAACACGCTCCATGTGCCTTCTCTTCACTGTAGTGGGAGATTGATTACCGAAGCCTAAAGTGTGCGACCAATGGAGTCACCACCGACTTAGCACTTTGCATCCCGAACCTCGCGATCACCCGTGATTATCACATTTTAATTACATTTTATACCCTTATTACCTATGTTATATGAATAACGATATTACTAATACCAAGATTTGAGAGGTAATTTTGCAAATATTAAAAAAATTGATATATATATATATATATATATATATATATATATATATATATATATATATATATATATATATATATATATATATATATATATATATATATATATATATATGTTGTGAGACCGTGAACCGTCGAGAGAAACCACCACAAGCGGAGCCAAAACACAATAAAAGAGTAAAGACCAAGATTTACATGGTTCGACAGTTGCCTACGTCCACGCGGGGTAAGGAGGGGATTTTCACTAATAGAAAGAGAATACAAATTAGGATTACAAGTTCTCACAAAGAAACCCTAAAATAAACCTCTCAATCTCTCAAAGATCTCCTCTCCAAAGATGCACAAAACCCTCTCAAGGCTTTCCAAGCGTGCTTGAAAACTTCCTAATAATCGGGTTTAGGGTTATATATAAACTCTAAACGAACCGGTTTAAAACCAAACCCGTATTCGAATCTGCCAGATTAGTCGACTACTACTTCAGATTAGTCGACTACTACTTCAGATTAGTCGACTACAATACGATTAGTCGACTACTACTTCAGATTAGTCGACTACTACTTCAGATTAGTCGACTACAATACGATTAGTCGACTACTACTTCAGATTAGTCGACTACAATGCCTAGTAGTCGACTCTTGAACTGGCTGTCTTGTGCATGTTTTGTGCATGTTCTACAATTCTCCACCTCGTACATCATTTGATTTACCTCAAATTTTGGACGAACACGAAGAACACCAAGAACATCTAGAGAGATCTCCATCGACCAATCCGGTGGGCCACTACACGCGCACTTTCGCATTCCAGGGATCAAGCTCATCGTAGTTCACCTCAAATCATCTCCACCTTACCCATTACGCCGAAGGGCCATGCCCTCTTAGGCGGATCAACCGAAGTGATATGAAGCAAGTCTAAGCAATGCTTAAACTTACTACTGTGACCACCTTGGTTAACATGTCGCGGGATTCTCATTCGTGTGCACCTTCATGAGAGAAATATCACCTTCCTCTATGACATCCCGCACAAAATGATACATGACATCGATATGCTTGAGTACGAGCATGATGAACTGATTCGCCAAGTGAATTGCACTCATTTGTCACACCACAAGTTCCGTTTTCTGCTCAATCCCCAAATCGTCTAGAAGACCCCATAACCACGGTGCTTCCTTCACTCCCTCGCCATGGCCATGTACTCGACCTCTGTAGTAGAAAGTGCCATCAGAGCTCGTAACATCGATCGCCAACTAACCGAGCCCCATGTATCCCGAATACATAACCGGTAGTAGATCGCCGTCTATCTAGATCACCCGCATAATCGAGTCCACAAACCCGTCAATCGACATGTTTCTCCACCAAAACACGCACTGTATCAACGATACCCTTTAAGTACGAGGACCCACTTCCTTTGCTTCGATGCGCCTTTCCGGATTCGCCATGAATCCATCGACCACACTAACCGCTGTGAAATATGCGTGTACACACCATTGCATACATTAAGCGCCAACTTCACTAGCATAGGGAACCGCGCTCCATGTCGCCTTCTCTTGTAGTGGGAGATTGATTACCGAAGCCTAAAGTGTGCGACCAATGGAGTCACCACCGACTTAGCACTTTGCATCCCGAACCTCGCGATCACCGTGATTATCACATTTTAATTACATTTTATACCCTTATTACCTATGTTATATGAATAACGATATTACTAATAATCATTTTATCTTATTTTGCGTGCTAATAAAGAAATAATAAATAAAAGCCCAAATGACTCAAATTCTCTCAATTTCTACCAATATTTGAAGCCCAAATCAAGACAAACCAAGGCCCAAGATACCAAATTGATCCAAGAGAAATTCGTGAAGAAAAATCAAGAAAAGACAAATTCGGTTGGGAACCAATCGGTTGACCAACGGTTGGCTAACCGACACAACCGATCGGTTCCCAATGATTCAGATTAATGGTGGATTTCTCTTCCTTTTGGCTAGGTTTGATCCAATGGTTCACATCAACTCCGTTGGGCTATAAATAGGGGTGAAGGTGAGGGTTTTGAGTGTGAAATATTTTGTAAAACTCCATTTGGAGAGGAGGGTCACTCTTAATTGAGAAGACCTTTCAAAATTGTAACTTTTATTACACAATAAATGAAATGTTTCACCCTTCAATTTCCTTTCTCTTCTTCTAATCCAAGGACCAAAAGGAGGATTAGATTAAGATCAGGAGTTGTTGGTTTCTATTTTATTTCTTTTTCATTTTCTACTTTATTTTCTTGTTTGTAGAATAGATTTACTTTCATGCAATTTACTTTCTCGCAATTTACTTTTATGCAATTTAATTCCATGCAATTTACTTTCATGCAATGTATTTAATTCTTGTATTTACTTTCTAGAATAGATTTTTCTTTTCTTTAATTCACCTTGAGGCTAGAACCCTCTTGGGAATTACCCTTTTTTTAAGTGTGGAGCCAATATTTGTGGGATCCCTAGAGATTGTTTGAAACTAGCTAACAAATCCAACTCATTCTTGTGAGATTGAGATAAGCTAAGTGGATCTACTTTAGATTCCTCATATCTTTAACTAACCCTCCATACTTTACATTCTTGATTTTGCACTTATCCTTATTTTTCATTTGTTTGTTATTTTCCTTTATTCTTGATTTTGATTTTCCTTTACCCTCTCTCTCTCAATCTTGCTTTCTTTTATTTTGCACTTATTTTCTCTCAATCTCATATTCCCTCCATGTGCATATAATCTCAAACTTAGTTTTGTTATTATGTGCATATAACCACAACCACATTCTCAAATTTATTTTCTCCTCTTTTGCACATAATCCACAATCCACTCTCTCTTATCTCTCCACATCCACTCTCACCATTCTCTCACTTTTATTTTATTTGAATAACTCCTAATTGTCGCGCGCATAATTTGAGAACCAAAACTTGAGCAAAACTCTCCCTACTTTCCCGTTCCTCGTGGGATCAATAATCTTTTATACTATAACTTGATAAAGGTTGTATACTTGCAACTTTAGGAGGTAATCATTTATTTCCCATCAAGTGTTTGGCGCCGTTGCCGGGGAACGGTGCATAAGTAGGATTTTGATTAATTTTGGTTCCTCAACTTGTGTGTTTTTCTTTAGGAGGAACTTGGAGCTTGAAAATCAAGAGTTGAAGATTCAAGATTGAAGAATTGCCTCCAACGAGGCTTTGCATTGCTTTTACGTGGGTAACTTCTCTATCTAGTATTTTCAATTCCACCCTTTAGATAGTTCATATACATTAGAGACAATTAGGATAAAAATAAAAATAAAAAATAAAAAATAAAAAAATAAAAGGATTTTTTTCCCCTTGTCGACCCTAATAAACTTCATTTCTTTGATTGTCGACCATAATAAAAAAAAAATTAAAAGATTTTTGTTTTGCATCCTTTTTAGTTGCTTTTAATTCTTAGGGTTGCATTTCATATAATAGTAGGAATTCACCAAAGTGATTTGAGCATCTTGATTTGGCACACACTTGAAAATATTTTAAGGGCAAAACCCACTAATCAAGATAAGGTGAGGGATTTCATCACCCTTTCCTTAGCCCAAAAATCACTAATTCCTCACTACACTTACCCAAGCCTCTTAAAATTTGATTAGACGTTGGCCCCTAAGGATTCGAGCTCATTAAGGAACAATAATTTCTTAAGTGAACCGGTCCAAGTTTATTTGGATTAATTGGTGTCTAAGGCAAGGTTTAGGGGTTGCGTAAGGCTCCGAAAGGAAAGAGTACTTAATTGATCTTTGATCTCCCTCTAGTACTATCCTTACGGCTAATTACCCAATAAATGAAATGTTTCACCCTTCAATTTCCTTTCTCTTCTTCTAATCCAAGGACCAAAGGAGGATTAGATTAAGATCGAGAGTTGTTGGTTTCTATTTTATTTCTTTTTCATTTTCTACTTTATTTTCTTGTTTGTAGAATAGATTTACTTTCATGCAATTTACTTTCATGCAATTTACTTTCATGCAATTTACTTTCATGCAATTTACTTTCATGCAATGTATTTAATTCTTGTATTTACTTTCTAGAATAGATTTTCTTTTCTTTAATTCACCTTGAGGCTAGAACCCTCTTGGGAATTACCCTTTTTAAGTGTGGAGCCAATATTTGTGGGATCCTAGAGATTGTTTGAAACTAGCTAACAAATCCAACTCATTCTTGTGAGATTGAGATAAGCTAAGTGGATCTACTTTAGATTCCTCATATCTTTAACTAACCCTCCATACTTTACATTCTTGATTTTGCACTTATCCTTATTTTTCATTTGTTTGTTATTTTCCTTTATTCTTGATTTTGATTTTCCTTTACCCTCTCTCAATCTTGCTTTCTTTTATTTTGCACTTATTTTCTCTCAATCTCATATTCCCTCCATGTGCATATAATCTCAAACTTAGTTTTGTTATTATGTGCATATAACCACAACCACATTCTCAAATTTATTTTCTCCTCTTTTGCACATAATCCACAATCCACTCTCTTATCTCTCCACATCCACTCTCACCATTCTCTCACTTTTATTTTATTTGAATAACTCCTAATTGTGTATAATTTGAGAACCAAAACTTGAGCAAAACTCTCCTACTTTCCGTTCCTCGTGGGATCAATAATCTTTTATACTATAACTTGATAAAGGTTGTATACTTGCAACTTTAGGAGGTAATCATTTATTTCCCATCAAGTGTTTGGCGCCGTTGCCGGGGAACGGTGCATAAGTAGGATTTTGATTAATTTTGGTTCCTCAACTTGTGTGTTTTTCTTTAGGAGGAACTTGGAGCTTGAAAATCAAGAGTTGAAGATTCAAGATTGAAGAATTGCCTCAACGAGGCTTTGCATTGCTTTTAATGGGTAACTTCTCTATCTAGTATTTTCAATTCCACCCTTTAGATAGTTCATATACATTAGAGACAATTAGGATAAAAATAAAAAATAAAAAAAAAAAAAATAAAAGGATTTTTTCCCCTTGTCGACCCTAATAAACTTCATTTCTTTGATTGTCGACCATAATAAAAAAAAATTAAAAGATTTTTGTTTTGCATCCTTTTAGTTGCTTTTAATTCTTAGGGTTGCATTTCATATAATAGTAGGAATTCACCAAAGTGATTTGAGCATCTTGATTTGGCACACACTTGAAAATATTTTAAGGGCAAAACCCACTAATCAAGATAAGGTGAGGGATTTCATCACCCTTTCCTTAGCCCAAAATCACTAATTCCTCACTACACTTACCCAAGCCTCTTAAAATTTGATTAGGCGTTGGCCCCTAAGGATTCGAGCTCATTAAGGAACAATAATTTCTTAAGTGAACCGGTCCAAGTTTATTTGGATTAATTGGTGTCTAAGGCAAGGTTTAGGGGTTGCGTGAAGCTCCAGAAAGGAAAGAGGTACTTAATTGATCTTTGATCTCCCTCTAGTACTATCCTTACGGCTAATTACCCAAGTAAACTTTGATCTTTTCACTAAGGGAATTTTTGGTTAGGAGCTGGTCTAAGTCAACTTTAGGCTTAACCCTAGAGTTAAGGTGATTGGAAAGTGATTGCCTTGATTTATTTTTAGTTAGTTTTTCCTTATTTTTTTTCTCATCATCTTCTTAACTTTTCTCTTATCCTTTTCAAATAAATTTTTTTATTTTGGTGTATGCAAACTTGGGTTAGAGATAATACTAATCGTTTAATTAGTTTTGATTCATCTCTTGAACCAAGCGAAATGGCTAATACCAACCCACCTGTTCTTCAAGATGTTTGTTACCCCACTAGAAATGCAATCCCTCTTGCATAAAACTCCCCGAGGTAAATGGAACCAATTTTGAACTTCGACCGCATTTCATAAACATGCTTCCCAAATTCTTAGGAGTCAAACCAAGACGATACATCTTTATCTCGAATTTGAAGAAGTTTGCCTCATGATTACGATGAGGGACTTAGCGAAGATGCGATCAAACTCGATTTATTCCATTTGCCCTTAAGGACAAAGCCAAAAATGGATGTATAGCTTGCCCTGATTCCATCTCAACACAGGGTGAATTTGTAAAAGTTTTTCGAAAAAATTCTTTCCTATCCACAAAACGGTCAAGCTTAGAAACAGCATTCAAAATTTTAAAATTGTCGGGAGAACCTTTTGGAAGTATTTTGACAAATTCAAAGATCTTCTTATCCATGTCCTCACCATGGTCTTGAAAAGTGGCGATTATGCCAAATCATTTATGAAGGATTGGATTATTCTTTAAAACTTCCTTAGAGTCAATGTGTCAAGGGGATTTCATGAAGAAAAATGCCGATGAAGCTTGGGATTTTTAGAGAATTTATCAGAAAACTATGCATTGGAACAACGTGATTCATCGATTACCCAATCCAATTCTAGAGGTCCTTCCTTAGAGTCAAACATAGCCTCTGAAGCTAAGATGGCTACAATTCTACGCAGTTAGAAACTTTAGAAACCAAAGAATGAGCTCCGCTCAAATCAATCAAGTTTACGCCTCGGGTTGTCATAACTGTCTTTCTACGACCCATGCTTGAGCAATGTCCACTCTCAGGAAATACTCAATCTCTAAAACAGATGAATGCTGCATTCCAGCATCCGATTAATGATCCATTTTCTCCAACCTATAATCCAGGTTGGAGAAATCATCCGAATTTTGCATGGAATCAGGGTAATTTCTCGGGAAATAAAAATTTCACTCCCTCTTCAAACCAACAATTTCCCAGGGGCAACGCAGTTTCTTTCAGTTCTCAAACCAACTTTCCACAACCAAATCAGCCATTTCCAAATCAGTTTCCTCATCATCAATCTACAAATCATATTCCTTCAAATGTTGAGAAACGTCTTAATGTTTTGGAAAGGGTTTGGAAGCCTGATTAAAACCTCTACACAGACCACGAACTTGTTGACTCAAACATCTAGCACGATGAACTTCTTTATGCACTCAACAGGACAAATTCTCAACTCCAACACTCAAGCCATAGCTAGATTAGAAACCCAGCTTGGTCAACTAGCTAGCGCTATAAGTGAGAGAGAGAAAGGATCATTTCCGAGTCAACCCGTGACCAATCCAAGGAACGCGAGGTCAAGTTCAACTTTTCAAGATCAAGTGAATGCAATCCATTCACAACAGTCAGGTAACCAGGTTAATAATCAAGTCCTTCAGAACGAGAGAATTACGTTGAATACGTGCATCTTGAAGCCAACATTTAAAGAACCCTTTATCAATGAACTTAGATTTTTGGAAAATAGAAAACAACAAGATTTTATTTTTGATGAAATTTTTGTTAATAACGAATCTAAGTTCAAAAAGCATACAACCATTAGTACCTACCTTCCATTGCTGCACACATCACTAAAAACCCTGAAATTTTTGGAATTTAAGCACATCAGTGATTATATCATTTTGAAATTCTTTAAATTTCGGGGTAGAATTTTCAGCAATAAGGTAGGATTTAATGTAGAATGTGAGCTTCTCATGTTTCATCTTTTATTCTACATTTTATTTTTGTCCCACAATAATAATAAAAGAATTTATTCTTCTCTCATGTGAGAGTTTCTTGTTCTTTTCAAAAAAAAAAAAAAAATAATAATAATAATAAAAAAATGAAAAAATAAATTTTGACTTCACCTTCTCATACCAAAGGTAATTACAGAATTTTTATCATTGTTCGACGTCGACCGAACAAATGTAAGTGCTTCCATTCTTATCTGTTTTTACTTTGTGCATAATAGAATTTGCATTGAGGACAATGCAAAATTTAGGTGTGGGGGTGGGAATTAGTCATTTTTATCTTTATCTTAGTTATCTTTTTTCCTCTTTTTCTTACCATTTTTTTCTCTTTTCATCATAAAAAAAAAAAATAGTCACTTGCCAACTTAATAGAGTTGATTAATAATTGATCAAATTGATAGAATTTAAGTCTTCTAATCCCTAGTTAGTTCTATACTCAAGTTTACCTTTTATGATAACTCCAAATAAATTTCTTAAGAAATGATTTTCAAAGTAGTATACTTTACTTAAGTTTTAACTTAGATTTTTAATTAAAGTAATGAAATTTTTGCATGCCTAACTTAGAGTTGAAAATAATTTTTCAAGTTGTCTTGATCCAAATATTGTTCAGAATATATATACATATACACACATATATATTATACTAACAAAAGAAGAAAAATTTCTCTTAAAATCATTGGTGGTTCTATTTTACTAAGCCTAAGTTGGTGAGTAATTAAGCAGAGGAGTATTTCTATACTTAATGACCTAAGCCCAATTGGGTTGGGATTCATTGGCCCAAAACTCGCTAAATGGTCACTTAGAAAGCCGATTAAAAGAACAAAACCACCAAGGAATAAAGAGTTAAAAAAATTCATACTAATCATGTTTTTATATATAGTTATATTTGTATATGTTCTTGAAAAATTAAATGGATTTAAAGACTTGAAGTTTGTTTAAAACAAAGAGTTAGCATGTTCTTTTCAAAACTTTCAAATTAAATCTTTGAGTTAAACTTGATTTTGTATAACTATAATGAAAGGATTTTCTTAAGAAAATTACATTGGAGTTATGATAAAACGTTTTCTTGAGTATTAACCAACTTCAATTGGAATGTTTGAAGATATCAAATGAATTAATTATTTTATTAACTTCTTTAATTTGGCAAGTCGATGAATTTTGTGGGTATATTCACTGCAAACCCTCACGAGACTACAACTTCGTCCACTAGGGTAACCTAGGGGTTTAAAGGCTTGTTGTATGTGCTAAATACAACCGACTTGAAAGTGAGTTAGGTTTTCTTTTTATTTTCTTTGCTAGAGGACTAGCAAAAGTTTAGGTGTGGGGGTGGGAATTAGTCATTTTATCTTTATCTTAGTTATCTTTTTCCTCTTTTTCTTACCATTTTTTTCTCTCTTTTCATCATAAAAAAAAAAAATAGTCACTTGCCAACTTAATAGAGTTGATTAATAATTGATCAAATTGATAGAATTTAAGTCTTCTAATCCTAGTTAGTTCTATACTCAAGTTTACCTTTTATGATAACTCAAATAAATTTCTTAAGAAATGATTTTCAAAGTAGTATACTTTACTTAAGTTTTAACTTAGATTTTTAATTAAAGAATGAGCTCGGCTCAAATCAATCAAGTTTACGCCTCGGTTGTCATGCTTGTCTTTCTACGACCCATGCTTGAGCAATGTCCACTCTCGGGAAATACTCAATCTCTAAAAGCGGATGAATCGCATTCCAACATCCGATTAATGATCCATTTTCTCCAACCTATAATCGGGTTGGAGAAATCATCAATTTTGCATGGAATCGGGGTAATTTCTGGAAATAAAATTTCACTCCCTCTTCAAACCAACAATTTCCGGGGCAGCGTTTCAGTTCTCAAACCAACTTTCCACAACCAAATCGGCCATTTCCAAATCGGTTTCCTCATCATCAATCTACAAATCATATTCCTTCAAATGTTGAAAGCGTCTTAATGTTTTGGAAGGGGTTTGGAAGCCTGATTAAAACCTCTACACGGACCACGAACTTGTTGACTCAAACATCTAGCGATGAACTTCTTTATGCACTCAAGCAGGACAAATTCTCAACTCCAACACTCAAGCCATAGCTAGATTAGAAACCGGCTTGGTCAACTAGCTAGCTATAAGTGAGAGAGAAAGGATCATTTCGAGTCAACCCGTGACCAATCCAAGGAGCGCGAGGTCAAGTTCAACTTTTCAAGATCAAGTGAATGCAATCCATTCTACAATCAGGGTACCGGTTAATAATCAAGTCCTTGAGCGAGAATTACGTTGAATACGTGCATCTTGAAGCCAACATTTAAAGAACCCTTTATCAATGAACTTAGATTTTTGGAAAATAGAAAACAACAAGATTTTATTTTTGATGAAATTTTTGTTAATAACGAATCTAAGTTCAAAAAGCATACAACCATTAGTACCTACCTTCCATTCTTTGCACACATCACTAAAACCCGAAATTTTTGGAATTTAAGCACATCGATGATTATATCATTTTGAAATTCTTTAAATTTGGGTAGAATTTTCGACAATAAGGTAGGATTTAATGTAGAATGTGAGCTTCTCATGTTTCATCTTTTATTCTACATTTTTATTTTTGTCCCACAATAATAATAAAAGAATTTATTCTTCTCTCATGTGAGAGTTTCTTGTTCTTTTCAAAAAAAAAAAAAAAATAATAATAATAATAAAAAATGAAAAATAAATTTTTGACTTCACCTTCTCATACCAAAGGTAATTCTGAATTTTTATCATTGTTCGACGTCGACCGAATAAATGTAAGTGCTTCCATTCTTATCTGTTTTACTTTGTGCATAATAGAATTTGCATTGAGGACAATGCAAAATTTAGGTGTGGGGGTGGGAATTAGTCATTTTATCTTTATCTTAGTTATCTTTTTCCTCTTTTTCTTACCATTTTTTTCTCTCTTTTCATCATAAAAAAAAAAAATAGTCACTTGCCAACTTAATAGAGTTGATTAATAATTGATCAAATTGATAGAATTTAAGTCTTCTAATCCTAGTTAGTTCTATACTCAAGTTTACCTTTTATGATAACTCCAAATAAATTTCTTAAGAAATGATTTTCAAAGTAGTATACTTTACTTAAGTTTTAACTTAGATTTTTAATTAAAGTAATGAAATTTTTGCATGCCTAACTTAGAGTTGAAAATAATTTTTCAAGTTGTCTTGATCCAAATATTGTTCAGAATATATATACATATACACACATATATATTATACTAACAAAAGAAGAAAAATTTCTCTTAAAATCATTGGTGGTTCTATTTTACTAAGCCTAAGTTGGTGAGTAATTAAGCAGGAGTATTTCTATACTTAATGACCTAAGCCCAATTGGGTTGGGATTCATTGGCCCAAAACTCGCTAAATGGTCACTTAGAAAGCCGATTAAAAGAACAAAACCACCAAGGAATAAAGAGTTAAAAAAAATTCATACTAATCATGTTTTTATATATAGTTATATTTGTATATGTTCTTGAAAAATTAAATGGATTTAAAGACTTGAAGTTTGTTTAAAACAAAGAGTTAGCATGTTCTTTTCAAAACTTTCAAATTAAATCTTTGAGTTAAACTTGATTTTGTATAACTATAATGAAAGGATTTTCTTAAGAAAATTACATTGGAGTTATGATAAAAGCGTTTTCTTGAGTATTAACCAACTTCAATTGGAATGTTTGAAGATATCAAATGAATTAATTATTTTATTAACTTCTTTAATTTGGCAAGTCGATGAATTTTGTGGGTATATTCACTGCAAACCCTCACGAGACTACAACTCGTCCACTAGGGTAACCTAGGGGTTTAAAGGCTTGTTGTATGTGCTAAATACAACCGCGATTCCTGCGAAAGTGAGTTAGGTTTTCTTTTTATTTTCTTTGCTAGAGGACTAGCAAAAGTTTAGGTGTGGGGTATTTGATTATCACATTTTAATTACATTTTATACCCTTATTACCTATGTTATATGAATAACGATATTACTAATAATCATTTTTATCTTATTTTGCAGGCTAATAAAGAAATAATGAATAAAAGCCCAAATGACTCAAATTCTCTGAATTTCTACTAATATTTGAAGCCCAAATCTGAAGACAAACCAATGCCCAAGATACCAAATTGATCCAAGAGAAATTCGTGAAGAAAAATCAAGAAAAGACAAATTCGGTTGGGAACCAATCGGTTGACCAACGGTTGGCCAACCGGTTATTAACGGTTATTAACCGATCGGCCAACCGATCGGTTCCCAACAGATTCCAGATTAATGGTGGATTTCTCTTCCTTTTTGGCTAGGTTTGATCCAATGGTTCACATCAACTCCGTTGGGCTATAAATAGGGGTGAAGGCTGAGGGTTTTGAGTGTGAAATATTTTGTAAAAACTCCATTTGGAGAGGAGGGTCACTCTTAATTGAGAAGACCTTCCAAAATTGTAACTTTTGTTACACAATAAATGAAATGTTTAACCCTTCAATTTCCTTTCTCTTCTTCTAATCCAAGGACCAAAGGAGGATTAGATTAAGATCAGAGTTGTTGGTTTCTATTTTATTTCTTTTTCATTTTCTACTTTATTTTCTTGTTTGTAGAATAGATTTACTTTCATGCAATTTACTTTCTCGCATTTACTTTCATGCAATTTAATTCCATGCAATTTACTTTCATGCAATGTATTTAATTCTTGTATTTACTTTCTAGAATAGATTTTTTTTCTTTAATTCACCTTGAGGCTAGAACCCTCTTGGGAATTACCCTTTTTTTAAGTGTGAAGCCAATATTTGTGGGATCCCTAGAGATTGTTTGAAACTAGCTAACAAATCCAACTCATTCTTGTGAGATTGAGATAAGCTAAGTGGATCTACTCTAGATTCCTCATATCTTTAACTAACCCTCCATACTTTACATTCTTGATTTTGCACTTATCCTTATTTTTCATTTGTTTGTTATTTTCCTTTATTCTTGATTTTGATTTTCCTTTACCCTCTCTCTCTCAATCTTGCTTTCTTTTATTTTGCACTTATTTTCTCTCAATCTCATATTCCCTCCATGTGCATATAATCTCAAACTTAGTTTTGTTATTATGTGCATATAATTCTCAAATTTATTTTCTCCTCTTTTGCACATAATCCACAATCCACTCTCTCTTATCTCTCCACATCCACTCTCACCATTCTCTCACTTTTATTTTATTTGAATAACTCCTAATTGTCGTACAAGATAATTTGAGAACCAAAACTTGAGCAAAACTCTCCCTACTTTCCCGTTCCTCGTGGGATCGATAATCTTTTATACTAGAACTTGATAAAGGTTGTATACTTGCAACTTTAGGAGGTAATCATTTATTTCCCATCAACCCGCTCTATGTAGCCCTTCTGACTCAAGAACAATCGTCGATTAAGCGGCTCTCTTCTAATCTCCATACCCAGATTTTCCTAGCAAAGACCCATGTCCTTCATCTCAACTCTTCACCAAGTTGAGATTTCAACCTATCTATCTCCACCCCGCTCTTAGAAGCAATAAGCATGTCATCCACATACAAAGAAGATAGATAAAATTACCTCCATGAAGCTTCGAATGTAAACACAACAATCATGATCGCCGGAAAACCCATGCTTCAAAGATGAAGGAGTCAAATCGCTTGTACCACCGCCGGAGATTACTTTAATCCATACAAGGACTTCCTCAAACGACACACATGATTCTCCTTATCCTCAACCTTGTAGCCCTCGGGTTGATGCATGTAGATCTCTTCATCCAAGTCTCCGTGCAAGAAGGTGTTTTAACATCGAGTTGATCCACTCAAAATCACCATAAGCAACAATACTCAATAGCACCGAATAGATGTGTGTTTCACCACCGAGAGAATATCTCATTGTAATCCACACCCTCTTTACGTGCAAAACCCTAGCCACTAGCCTTGCCTTGTATCTTACACCACCGAAGCTCAAAGATCTTCCTTTTTATACACCCACTTACAACCAATAGCTTTTCTTCCTATGGGCAATGGGACCACCTCCCATGTATGATTCTTCGAAGAGATTCCATCTCTTCCTCCATCGCAGCCAACCAACTCTCACTATCCTTGTCCGAATAGCTTCCTTGAAGGAGACCGCTCGTCCTCCTCCACCGAGTGCGTATTCAACCATATTAGCCTGTCCATAGTGCTTGGGGTTGATCAGCCCCGACTTGAGAACACCTTGTATGCTCGCTTTGGCCTAGTGGAAGCCAAATTATCCTCGAGCCGTTGTTGTAGTGCCTGTATTTTCTGCTGAACCTCCTCCTTCTCAAGCTCATCATCTACCCGACTTCCCACTTGAGCACGATTAGAACCTAGTTGGTCTTTAGGTTCTATTTCAATAACTCGAGACTTAGAAGTCTCACCACCATAACACCATCATCCTTGGACGCCTCTAGCAATCATGGATTTCTCATCAAAGGTAACATCCTGGCGACCACGAACTTTGAATCTTCCGTACACCAAAGGCGATAGCCTTTACGCCTTTGCATATCCCAAGAATATTGCCTTCTTGGCCTCGCGTCAAGCTTTCCCTCGTTGGCGTGATAGTAGACGGTACATCCAAAATTCCGAGCCTATCATAATCGCATGCTCTCGACCACACCCTATAGGTGTATCACCATCCAATGTCGAATGTGGTGAACGGTTCACAATGTAACAAGTCAGAAGCATCGCTTACGCCCACCATTCGTTGCCCAATCACGCATAAGATCGCATACTCACCGCTTTCTCCGCGGTGTTGGTTCGATCTCTCCGACCCCATTCTCGCGTGGTGTAGACTGACCGCCCAAAGGTCGAACAATTCCCTCGATCATAGAACTCCTTGAAAGCACCATCGTATACTGCATGCGGTTATCGGATCTCGGCGTCTTCAATTTCTTTCTGTCTGTTCTCAACCATTGTTCTCCACTTCTTGAATGTCTCGAACACCTCATTCTTGTGCTTGAAAGTAAATCCAAGCATACCTAGAATAATCATCTATAAGCGAGACATAATACGGAACCACCTTTGGAAGTTGTCCAGCCGGACCCCAAACATCCGTGTGCACATAATCTAGTATCCCTCGCTCTTAGACTTGCTTCGAAACTTGACCGTGTGACTTTCCATACACACAATCCTCGCAAAAATCCATGCTAGGTTCCTTCGATTCTTCAGCAGACCCTCTTACAACCAATAGCTTTTCTTCCTATGGGCAATGGGACCACCTCCCATGTATGATTCTTCGAAGAGATTCCATCTCTTCCTCCATCGCAGCCAACCAACTCTCACTATCCTTGTCCCGAATAGCTTCCTTGAAGGAGACCGCTCGCCCTCCTCCACCGAGTGCGTATTCAACCATATTAGCCTGTCCATAGTGCTTGGGGTTGATCAGCCCCGGCTTGAACCTGCTTGTATGCTCGCTTTGGCCTAGTGGAAGCCAAATTATCCTCGAGCCGTTGTTGTAGTGCTGTGTATTTTCTGCTGAACCTCCTCCTTCTCAAGCTCATCATCTACCGACTTCCCACTTGAGCACGATTAGAACCTAGTTGGTCTTTAGGTTCTATTTCAATAACTCGAGACTTAGAAGTCTCACCGGTCATAACACCATCATCCTTGGGCCCTAGCAATCATGGATTTCTCATCAAAGGTAACATCCTGTGACCACGAACTTTGAATCTTCCACACCAAAGGCGATAGCCTTTACGCCTTTGCATATCCCAAGAATATTGCCTTCTTGGCCTCGCGTCAAGCTTTCCCTCGTTGGCGTGATAGTAGGCGGTACATCCGAAAATTACGAGCCTATCATAATCGCATGCTCTCGACCACACCCTATAGGTGTATCACCATCCAATGTCGAATGTGGTGAACGGTTCACAATGTAACAAGTCAGTAGCCACCGCCGCCCCACCATTCGTTGCCCAATCCCGCATAAGATCGCATACTCACCGCTTTCTCCGCGGTGTTGAGTTCGATCTCTCCGCGACCCCATTCTGGCGTGGTGTAGACTGACCGCCCAAAGGTCGAACAATTCCCTCGATCATAGAACTCCTTGAAAGCACCATCGTATACTGCATGCGTTATCGGATCTCGGCGTCTTCAATTTCTTTCTGTCTGTTCTCAACCATTGTTCTCCACTTCTTGAATGTCTCAACACCTCATTCTTGTGCTTCGAAAGTAAATCCAAGCATACCTAGAATAATCATCTATAAACGACATAATACCGGAACCACCTTTGGAAGTTGTCCGAGCCGGACCCCAAACATCCGTGTGCACATAATCTAGTATCCCTCGCTCTTAGACTTCTTTGTTGAAACTTGACCTGTGTGACTTTCCATACACACAATCCTCGCAAAAATCCATGCTAGGTTCCTTCAGATTCTTCAGCAGACCCTCTTTACCAAGCAGAACTAGACCCTTCTCTGACATATGCCCAAGTCGCCTATGCCATAACCGTGTGTGCTCACATGGGTCTCCACCACTTCCTTCAGTTCCAACCGCTGCATCTCCTATCACCGTCGTGCACGAGAGAGTATATAGATTACCGTGGCGAACACCCTTCATCACTACTAAGGAACCACGAACAACCTTCTTCACTCGGTTTTCCGTCACAATCCGCAACCACCGGAGTCCAAAGCACCAACCGAGATAAGATTCTTCCGCAAGTCGGAACATGCCTCACATCCGCCAAGGTTCGAACCACTCCATCATGCATCTTAATTTTGATATTACCTAGCCCCACTGCTTTACAAGCATGGTTATTCCCCATCAATACAGTTCCACCATCAATGCCTCAGAGGTAGTAAACCACTTCCTATTTGGACACATATGGTAAGAGCAACCGAATCAAGTATCCACTTCCGGAGATATCCTCGCCACCCGTGGCGACATAGCACTCCTTATCGTTCCTTCCTCAAACGTAGCTCGCTTCTTCCTTGCCCTCTCCCCTCTCGGTCTTGTTGTTGTTCTTCTTTCCACCTACTCAAGCTCATCATCTACGACTTCCCACTTGAGCACGATTAGAACCTAGTTGGTCTTTAGGTTCTATTTCAATAACCGAGACTTAGAAGTCTCACCAGTCATAACACCATCCTTGGGCACTAGCAATCATGGATTTCTCATCAAAGGTAACATCCTGACGACCGAACTTTGAATCTTCCGTACACCAAAGGCGATAGCCTTTACGCCCTTGCATATCCCAGAATATTGCCTTCTTGGCCCTCGTCAAGCTTTCCCTCGTTATTGATAGTAGGCGGTACATCCGAAAATTACGAGCCTATCATAATCGCATGCTCTCGACCACACCCTATAGGGTGTATCACCATCAATGTCGAATGTGGTGAGCGGTTCACAATGTAACAAGTCAGTAGCCACCGCCGCCCCACCATTCGTTGCCCAATCCCGCATAAGATCGCATACTCACCGCTTTCTCCGCGGTGTTGGTTCGATCTCTCAGCGACCCCATTACTGGCGTGGTGTAGACACGGTATCCGGTGTCGAACAATTCCCTCGATCATAGAACTCCTTGAAAGCACCATCGTATACTGCATGCGTTATCGGATCTCGGCGTCTTCAATTTCTTTCTGTCTGTTCTCAACCATTGTTCTCCACTTCTTGAATGTCTCGAACACCTCATTCTTGTGCTTGAAAGTAAATCCAAGCATACCTAGAATAATCATCTATAAGCGAGACATAATACACGGAACCACCTTTGGAAGTTGTGCGAGCGGACCCCAAACATCCGTGTGCACATAATCTAGTATCCCTCTGCTCTTAGACTTCTTTGTTGAAACTTGACCTGTGTGACTTTCCATACACACAATCCTCGCAAAATCCATGCTAGGTTCCTTGATTCTTGTGAGACCCTCTTTACCAAGCGAACTAGACCCTTCTCGACATATGCCCAAGTCGCCTATGCCATAACCGTGTGTGCTCACATGGGTCTCCACCACTTCGCCAGTTCCACCGCTGCATCTCCTATCACCGTCGTGCACGAGAGTATATAGATTACCGTGGCGAACACCCTTCATCACTACTAAGGAACCACGAACAACCTTCTTCACTCGGTTTTCCGTCACAATCCCGCAACCACCGGAGTCCAAAGCACCAACGAGATAAGATTCTTCCGCAAGTCGGGAACATGCCTCACATCCGTCAAGGTTCGAACCACTCCATCATGCATCTTAATTTTGATATTACCTAGCCCCACTGTTTTACAAGCATGGTTATTCCCCATCAATACAGTTCCACCATCAATGCCTCGTAGGTAGTAAACCACTTCCTATTTGGACACATATGGTAAGAGCAACCGAATCAAGTATCCACTTCCGGAGATATCCTCGCCACCGTGGCGACATAGCACTCCTTATCGTTCCCTTCCTCACGAAGCGTGGCTTCGCTTCTTCCTTGCCCTCTCCCCTCTCGGTCTTGTTGTTGTTCTTCTTTCCACCTACTCTCTTATTTGGACGGTCGACTTTGAAATGCCCGGCTTCACCGCGACTTGAAACATCCTTTTCCGCAAGAGGTCTTGATTTAGATCTAGACTTTCCTCCCTTGCCTTTTCCTCGCTCATTGCTCCTTCCTCTTGCAAACAATCCTCGCTTGTTCCTTGTTACCACCGGTGGCCATGTCACTAGTTGCAATCTTCAGAAGATCGTCCGCTAGAAGTGCCGTTCTAGTCTCATCCATCTTCAAATTTTCTCCCACAAGCATCGGTGTTTGCACCAGTTCTCATAAGACTTGGCAGAGACAGTAGTAGAAGCGCTGATCCTCGTCTCCTACTTTAACATCTATGTCTTTCAAATCTGATATGATCCTATCAAACTTGTTGATCTGTTCCCGGATTGATGAACCCTCCTCCATCTTGCAAGTATACAATTTGGATTTTAAGTAGATCCGGTTAGTTAGACTCTTCGTTATGAAGGTACCCTCTAACTTCTTCCACACGCTGTACCGTTTCATCTCCATCTACCAAAGCTACATCCCTCTCAAGGCATAGGATAATCGGCCTGTGCTTCCAGATCCAACTCCTCCCAATCCTCATCAGATATATCCTTGTTCTTCTTCTCCTTTCCATCCAAAGCCTTGTGCAATTTTTGCGAAATTAAAAAGTTTTTCATCTGCATTATCCAATAGGAAAAGTCGTTCTTCCCATTGAACTTTTCAATCTCGAATTTTTCCACTTTGACCGAACACCCCCTCAAATTAGAAATTACACCACTTCCAATCTGAACAATAGCTCTGATACCAATTGTTGGTAGCGGACCGCTGAACCGCCGAGAAACCACCACAAACGAGAGCCAAAACACAATAAAAGAGTAAAGACACGAGATTTCGTGGTTGACAAGTTGCCTACGTCCACGGGGTAAGGAGGGGGGATTTTCACTAATAGAAAGAGAGAATACAAATTAGGATTACAAGTTCTCACAAAGAAACCCTAAAAACAAACCTCTCAATCTCTCAAAAGATCTCCTCTCCAAAGATGCACAAAACCCTCTCAAAGGCTGCTCCAAAACGTGCTTGAAAACTTCCCTAATAATCGGGTTTAGGGTTATATATAACTCTAAACGAACCGGTTTAAAACCAAACCCGTATTGAATCTGCCAGATTAGTCGACTACTACTTGATTAGTCGACTAATGCATCAGATTAGTCGACTACAATACGATTAGTCGACTACTACCAGATTAGTCGACTACAATACGATTAGTCGACTACTACTTGATTAGTCGACTACTACCAGATTAGTCGACTACAATACGATTAGTCGACTACTACTTGATTAGTCGACTACTACTTGATTAGTCGACTAATGCATCAGATTAGTCGACTACAATACGATTAGTCGACTACTACTTGATTAGTCGACTACTACCAGATTAGTCGACTACTACTTGATTAGTCGACTACTACTTGATTAGTCGACTACTACCAGATTAGTCGACTACTACCAGATTAGTCGACTACTACTTGATTAGTCGACTACTACTTGATTAGTCGACTAATGCATCAGATTAGTCGACTACAATACGATTAGTCGACTACAATACGATTAGTCGACTACTACCAGATTAGTCGACTACTACCAGATTAGTCGACTACAATACGATTAGTCGACTACAATACGATTAGTCGACTACAATACGATTAGTCGACTACTACCAGATTAGTCGACTACAATACGATTAGTCGACTACTACTTGATTAGTCGACTACTACCAGATTAGTCGACTACTACCAGATTAGTCGACTACAATACGATTAGTCGACTACTACTTGATTAGTCGACTACTACCAGATTAGTCGACTACTACTTGATTAGTCGACTACTACCAGATTAGTCGACTACAATACGATTAGTCGACTACTACTTGATTAGTCGACTACTACTTGATTAGTCGACTACAATACGATTAGTCGACTACTACCAGATTAGTCGACTACTACTTGATTAGTCGACTACTACCAGATTAGTCGACTACAATACGATTAGTCGACTACTACTTGATTAGTCGACTACAATACGATTAGTCGACTACTACTTGATTAGTCGACTACTACTTGATTAGTCGACTACTACCAGATTAGTCGACTACTACTTGATTAGTCGACTACTACTTGATTAGTCGACTACTACCAGATTAGTCGACTACTACCAGATTAGTCGACTACTACCAGATTAGTCGACTACAATACGATTAGTCGACTACTACCAGATTAGTCGACTACAATACGATTAGTCGACTACTACCAGATTAGTCGACTACAATACGATTAGTCGACTACTACCAGATTAGTCGACTACAATACGATTAGTCGACTACTACTTGATTAGTCGACTACTACCAGATTAGTCGACTACAATACGATTAGTCGACTACTACTTGATTAGTCGACTACTACCAGATTAGTCGACTACAATACGATTAGTCGACTACTACCAGATTAGTCGACTACAATACGATTAGTCGACTACTACCAGATTAGTCGACTACTACCAGATTAGTCGACTACAATACGATTAGTCGACTACTACCAGATTAGTCGACTACAATACGATTAGTCGACTACTACTTGATTAGTCGACTACTACTTGATTAGTCGACTACTACCAGATTAGTCGACTACTACCAGATTAGTCGACTAATGCATCAGATTAGTCGACTACAATACGATTAGTCGACTACTACTTGATTAGTCGACTACTACTTGATTAGTCGACTACTACCAGATTAGTCGACTACTACCAGATTAGTCGACTACAATACGATTAGTCGACTACTACCAGATTAGTCGACTACTACCAGATTAGTCGACTAATGCATCAGATTAGTCGACTACAATCTGATTAGTCGACTACTACCAGATTAGTCGACTACAATACGATTAGTCGACTACTACTTGATTAGTCGACTACTACCAGATTAGTCGACTACTACCAGATTAGTCGACTACTACTTGATTAGTCGACTACAATACGATTAGTCGACTACTACCAGATTAGTCGACTACAATCTGATTAGTCGACTACTACTTGATTAGTCGACTACTACATTCGTGAGCCAATAAGAGGCATAGCGTACTTAAATATGAAATAGCTGTCTCTTGCCTTTAATTGTAAGCCACCAAGTAACAGTTTGATATTGATGAAGCTTATTAGAAATTACTTCTAAAAGCTGTTAAAGTGTTCGATAACATTTGCTTGAAGATAAACATAAATTTTATTTATTGACGATAAAAAATATTTTAGGGTACATTAAGTAATATTGTCAAAAGCTAAGGGATATATACGATACAGAAGCTACAAAAAGCTGAAGTTGCTTTTAAAATCATTATCAGATTACTTCTAAAAACAGCAATTGTTTTTACCAAACAGTAAAATACCAAGCTAGGCCTAAGCCTAAGCGTAGACCATGAACAGCCCATAAGATACATGGAAATGGCCGTAGGTTCACAATAAAGCCCACTTAAATGGTTTATTTAACTTGTTAGCTGATAGTAAAGCCGAAACTATCAAATGCCCGAAATTGGGCTTCAGCTGATCCATTAAGAAAAATGCCTTATTTAATTTTGGGCCTTAAACTGTTCTCTAATAAAAGGAGGGAAAAGTGTCGTAAAATTTCTTGTCCTCTTCTTCAAAATTTCGCGCTCTCCCATTTTAATCATCATCATCATCATCTGATTCTGCTCTCACCCCCAGCTTCCCTCGCAAGATTCCATCGAGACTCTTTCGATATCTTCTCAAATTCTGTCACTGTCCTTCTCTTCTTTGTTCAATTCAAAACCCTAGCTCCTGAAATTCCAAAACAAATCTGATTCAAACCTTGCGGGGGGATTGACGTTCTTGAATCTTAGGGATCGATCTGTGATCTTAAGGTGATTATTTTTATGTATTTTGTTTGATTTTAGTTTTGGTTTTTATATAGTCGATTTGGTTCTCAATTCTATTTGATCTGTTTCATATAGGGTTGAGTATGTTTTAGGGGAACTGATTTTGATTTAGACTTGCATTGTTCATTGAAAGGTTTCTCCTTAATTTAATGTCGTGTATTCACTAAATTACCACGAATTATTAGGGTTTTCACACAAAACTATTATAAATCTTCAAAATCAGCAGAAAAATACTATATATTATCAAATAGGATTAGTGTCAGGAATTATTAGGGGATTTTCTCGTATATAGTGATGTGACCGAATCTCAGCCAAGTGTTGTGTGAATAAAGAAAGAACCCCCTTTATTCACCTAGCTAAGATTCAACCACACCAATGTATATGAGAGAATCCCCTCATATGTCATATGGAATAAAATAGGTATGAAGTAGCAGTTGATTTTGCTAAATGAGGTACGAATAAATATTCATGTGGTCCACAATAGGCTCACCCCACTACTTAATTCAGAAGGTTGGGCCTCCTCTCCTCTATCTCTTGGTAATTCATGTTGTAAATGAACTATTATCTCATAATCATCAAACCCTCTATATAACACGCACATGCACAAACATGCGTGCACACCCTCATGGTCACCCACCCGTCCACCCACACCATACCCACACCCACCCGCTCACATGCACACATGCACACACACACATGAGCATGCAAACCCATCCATCCATGCACAAAACACGCACACACATGCTCTCACACACTCACAGACACACAGATGCATACATGAACCCACACACCCACACCTACATGAAGACACACAGACACACCACACACTTACTTGGGAGCAGACACACAAGCACCCACCCACCTACCTAGTGGCAGATCCTGAAAAACACTTTTTCTTTCTTTTTTTTTTGGGGGGGATGAAAATTATCTATTTATCCAAGAATTAAAATATAATATTATAAGACAATGTTATTGATAAATGGGCTAAAATTCAAATAGGGTGCAAATATGTTTAAATTAAGGGGGTAAAACTTGTAAATTTAGAAGGCTTTAGATGTAAAATTTCACATCTTATGGACTCTCTATGCATCCGCCCCTGCACACACCCACATACATACATACATGTATCATGTATGCACTCTTAGTATTATTTATAATACCGGTTGTTTCCTCTATGGTGAGAATAATAATGTACTAATAGCTGAAGCTGTTGAACCAATTTTGATCCTAAGAGATTGGCAAATGATGGTAAAAAAAAAAAACTTCTTTCTCAAAGTTATTAAAGAGCCTGCAATTATAGATCTTTCCATGGACTTCTACGGGTGTTACATGGTGGTATCTGTTATTGTGATTTGCAACATACTAGATATGCTTTTCATCTAGCATTAAAACTTTGTAATGGTTAATGCTTTACCTTCTTCTGAATTGTATAAGAAACTAATCTGACTTGTTTAGCCACAGCGTCACTGGTTTCTACTTTTGTCAAGTTACAACTGTAGATAATGTGAAGACACTACAATAAAAGTTGTATTTATCCACACTTATTTTATGACACATATAAAAGTGTCATTTTATTTGCAAAAGATTAAACAATAGTGACACAAATAAAAGTGTAGCAAATCCGACACATATTTGTATCATTAGATATACAATTAAATATAATTGAAAAAGACTAATAGTCTAACATGAATTGTGAGAGATCTATTAATGGGTTTAAATAATAAATCTTAGATTTTAATTATAATGATGATTAAATATTTATGATAGTGTATAAGCTAAAAAGCTCCATAGTTAAGTGTGCTTTGGTGAGAGTAATCCTAGGATGGGTGACCTTCTGGAAAGTTATAGTGTTGAATGATGATACTCTTTATAGTTTTAGTGGTCTAGACACAACTATGTGTCACCACTCTTGACACATATATGTGTCACGAGTTTTGTGACACTTGTATGTGTCACCATGCTTGACATATATATGTGTTGTGACTTTGTGACACATTCGCACATGTGTAGAAAGACGCTCCCCACACATGCTCTAACCACACTTTTAGTATGTGTCGCGCTTTATTTGTGCGACACAAAAATGTGTCGCGTAGAGATAAAAATGTATCATAATTTACAACCTTTGGTGTAGTGAGAGTATGTCTACAAATTAAGGACTCTCTATGCATCCGCCCTGCACACACCCACATACATACATACATGTATCATGTATGCACTCTTAGTATTATTTATAATACCGGTTGTTTCCTCTATGGTGAGAATAATAATGTACTAATAGCTGAAGCTGTTGAACCAATTTTGATCCTAAGAGATTGGCAAATGATGGTAAAAAAACTTCTTTCTCAAAGTTATTAAAGAGCCTGCAATTATAGATCTTTCCATGGACTTCTACGGGTGTTACATGGTGGTATCTGTTATTGTGATTTGCAACATACTAGATATGCTTTTCATCTAGCATTAAAACTTTGTAATGGTTAATGCTTTACCTTCTTCTGAATTGTATAAGAAACTAATCTGACTTGTTTAGCCACAGCGTCACTGGTTTCTACTTTTGTCAAGTTACAACTGTAGATAATGTGAAGACACTACAATAAAAGTTGTATTTATCCACACTTATTTTATGACACATATAAAAGTGTCATTTTATTTGCAAAAGATTAAACAATAGTGACACAAATAAAAAGTGTAGCAAATCCGACACATATTTGTATCATTAGATATACAATTAAATATAATTGAAAAAGACTAATAGTCTAACATGAATTGTGAGAAGATCTATTAATGGGTTTAAATAATAAATCTTAGATTTTAATTATAATGATGATTAAATATTTATGATAGTGTATAAGCTAAAAAGCTCCATAGTTAAGTGTGCTTTGGTGAGAGTAATCCTAGGATGGGTGACCTTCTGGAAAGTTATAGTGTTGAATGATGATACTCTTTATAGTTTTAGTGGTCTAGACACAACTATGTGTCACCACTCTTGACACATATATGTGTCACGAGTTTTGTGACACTTGTATGTGTCACCATGCTTGACATATATATGTGTTGTGACTTTGTGACACATTCGCACATGTGTAGAAAGACGCTCCCCACACATGCTCTAACCACACTTTTAGTATGTGTCGCGCTTTATTTGTGCGACACAAAAATGTGTCGCGTAGAGATAAAAAATGTATCATAATTTACAACCTTTGGTGTAGTGAGAGTATGTCTACAAATTAAGGAGATTCATTTGATTAGAAAATGTACGAATTGACATTGAAGAGTAAACATGTAGTTGTTTATTTATTAGTTTTGTGTGATATTTGTGAACCTAATTGAGAAAATTGTGGGAGTTAAAGTGAGAATTATCCTCTGAAGTTTAGATAGTTGGCATCCAGAAAAAGTCACTTACAAATATGTGAAATTTGTGGTTCTATAAGTGCATTAGAGGGCCGCTGATGGCGTTTATTTGGAAGTTGAAAGTCTTCGCTAGCTTTTCGACAACTGAGACCGTTTCCAGGGCATATAGTTTACGGCTTTGGAATATCAAAGAAAGTTATATAAGTCAGCAATAGATGACGCCAAACATTAAATTGCTATAAGCTAACAATAGAAGAACAAGAATATTTTCTTCTCAGTTTAAACTACGTTTGTGATAGAGAAAGATAAAGAATTTTGGGTGGAAGTTTTAACACATATAATAATGAAGGGTGTTAAAAGCTAATTACTATGTGATGTGGACTGGGGCGGGGGCTCTAATATGAAAGTAGAAGGCTCTCGAATGTGTAGTCTTCTTAAAATTAGAGCTTACATCAATTATTACTAAAATAAATAAGATACTAGTAAACCTATAAAATTTCTGATTAGCGACCCACGATCATCCTGCATCGCTATGTTTATGAAAAAAGAATTCTACTAGGTCCATACTACAGGAGCCGTATACGTAAGAAAAAATTTTACAGATTTGCTGCATGCGCATCTGTTTAGAATAAACCATAAACCAAAACTATTAAGATATCTCTATAAACTATTCAATACACCACTAGTCTCTTTGTTTCATTTCTTTATATATTTGTTTATCTTGAGAAGATACACCACTAATCAACCTTGTCACCTTCTTAATCAAACAAGAACTGCATATGGTATATACCAAGCCAAGAGACGAATAAATAAATGAATACTATTCTATTAATCTCTCTGTACAACAACTATACATCACAAGAAAATACAATAACTAACTTCAAAGAAAAGAAAATCTATTCTCCAAATTTCTTACACTCCATCTCATCATCATCATCAGAGGGTGGCAAGTTCAAATCCAACAAAACCACCCTCTTCCCATCATTATTCGCCTTAATCTTCTTCACAAATCCTCGCCCGAATCCTTCATTAGCCTTTCTATGCCTTCTCATATGCCCACCCAAGGCCTGCCCAATTGCAAACTCAAGCCCACAAATTGAACACTCATGGGCCTTGGGCTTAGCACTGGCTAAGCTCAAATCTTTATTACTATCATCAACCGATAGCTTCGGTTTCTTGTGGCTGGCTCTGTGGCCGCCGAGAGCTTGGAATGAAGGGAACCGGCGATTGCAGGATTTACACTCAAACAGGCGACGTTCATCAGTTCGATTCGTCGTGCTTGTTTTGTCGTCGTTGTTGCTTTGAGAGAGTAGCATGAGAACATTGGCCACGTTGATGTTCTCTAGCTCTCCAAGTGAATTGGAGTATCTCTTCATGTTTTTGAAGTATTGATGAAGAAGAGAATGAAGGATGAGAATGTGGTGGGTTGGCTTTTATAGAGGTTTTTCTTAGACAGCTTGGACTTGTCTTTATTTTGACTTCTCTGCATAGGTTATTATGTTGCCAACTCTATAGAGTTTTCTTTGTTTTTCTATTTCGTTAAAAATAAAAATGAAATTATCGCTGACAGTTGATAGTTAAAGATGTGACTGTATTAGGTTTGGATTGGATTTACTAAAACTAATTTCCAATATATATGAGTGAAAATATAGCTGAGAAAAAGTTATTGCAATGGATCCTACTTTCAAATCTAGATTTATAATAAGGACCATTTAAACCAGATCAGATGTTGATGGAGTTTGAATAACCACCCATTTATTTAAACCTATCTTGCACAAATTTTTTTTTGATTTGTTTGGGGGAGTGACACGTAAAGTCTGAGCTTCTGGTGAATAGGAAGAGCTCAAACGAGTAGTTGATGAAGCAGCCACGAGTCAAAAAGTCTACAAATTTGGTGGTTCTCTAGAACTAGAAGTTTCCTTGGACTCTCTTCACCTATAACATATATTGCTTGCTCATCTGTGTGGTTTGAATACAATAGAGTAACATGTGCTTATTTTTGGCTACTTTGTACATTTATGAAGCTGTCCAAGTCTGCTAACAACCTCTTGACACCTGTCAATAGATATTTGTCTCCAAAGTAGATGTGAACTATCTAGCACAAAGTAGATAACCTTAGTTTTCTTGCACAAGAGTGCAACAGGTATTCAAATTGAGACAAATGGTAAATAAGTCTGCTAGCTAGCAACATTATTCTTGAAGGCTCATTGCACCGAAGTAGTGATGAGGACAAGCGGTTTATAAGTTTACATTCTAATGCATTTTTATAGGTTGAGTGTTTTTTTACAGGTTAAAATCTGAACTGTTTTAATACGCTTTAGATATGTCTAATAGCATTTGAATCTGTGTTGCCTTGATATCATCTTAGAATCTCTTTCGCTGTACTAAAATTCAGAAGCGATGATAAGAATTTAGGGATATAATTTTATATTATAATATATATGTGGTTGGTGTGCGGACATGGTTGATTGAAATTTTGCATGGCCTGTATTAATGCAGTTGTTTTTTTCTTTTAAATACCTCTAGTAGATTTATATTATATTTATCTATTATATTGTTTGTGTATCTGTATGGTTTGAATACAATAGAGGAACCTGTGCGTATAATTGGCTCTACTTTGTTCGTTTATCTAAGAGTGCTAATAAACACTTGACACTTGTTGACAGATGTTTGTCTCCAAATTACATGTGAACAATCTAGCACAAAGTAGATAATGTTAATTTTCTTGCACAAGAGTGCAATAGACAAAGGGTAAATGAGACTGCTAGCTAGCAACATATTCCTTAAAGTCTCTTGTAGCAAAATTTCAAAGTTGCGGTGAGAACTTAATGTTACAGTTTTATATTCTAGAGCATGTGTTTGCAGGTCTAGTATCATTTTAACAATTGAAATCTGAACTATTTAGTGCAGTGGTACCTTTTCTAAATCCATTTTAAAGTTGTATCTGATACGATTTGAATCTCCATCTTAATGTGTTTTGAGTAATACCGAAATTTCGATATTGTGGGAAGATTGAGGATTATATTTCGATATTCTTAACAGATATGGTTGGTGTGCAAACATGGTTGATAGAAAATGTGCATGGCCTGTATTAATGCAGTTGTTTTTTCTTTTAAATACCTCTAGTAGATTTATATTATATTTATCTATTATATTGTTTGTGTATCTGTATGGTTTGAATACAATAGAGGAACCTGTGCGTATAATTGGCTCTACTTTGTTCGTTTATCTAAGAGTGCTAATAAACACTTGACACTTGTTGACAGATGTTTGTCTGCAAATTAGATGTGAACTATATAGGACAAAGTAGATAAAGCTTAGCTTGTACAAGAGTGTAACAGGTGTGCAAATTCAGACAAATGGTAAATGAGAATGCTAGCTAGCAGTATATGTGGTTGGTGTGCGGACATGGTTGATTGAAATTTTGCATGGCCTGTATTAATGCAGTTGTTTTTTCTTTTAAATACCTCTAGTAGATTTATATTATATTTATCTATTATATTGTTTGTGTATCTGTTTGGTTTGAATACAATACAGGAACATGTGCTTATAGTTGGCTACTTAATTTTTTAGTTAAGAGAGTTCCATGTATTTGAGACTGCTAACCACCACTTGACACTTGTCAATAAATGTTTGCCTCCAAAGATGTGAACCATCTAGCACAAAGTAGATGAGCTTAATTTGCTTGTACAAGAGTGCAATAGACAAAGGGTAAATGAGACTGCTAGCTAGCAACATATTCCTTAAAGTCTCTTGTAGCAAAATTTCAAAGTTGCGGTGAGAACTTAATGTTACAGTTTTATATTCTAGAGCATGTGTTTGCAGGTCTAGTATCATTTTAACAATTGAAATCTGAACTATTTAGTGCAGTGGTACCTTTTCTAAATCCATTTTAAAGTTGTATCTGATACGATTTGAATCTCCATCTTAATGTGTTTTGAGTAATACCGAAATTTCGATATTGTGGGAAGATTGAGGATTATATTTCGATATTCTTAACAGATATGGTTGGTGTGCAAACATGGTTGATAGAAAATGTGAATGGTTTATATTCTTGCATCAAGGATAAGTAATCACTTAGCGTGTTGTTGTCTAAGTAGTAGTTTCTTATTAGATTTTGTTTGCTGTATAAAGTGAGGGTTATACTATATGGAATTTATATTCCCAATTGTTTGTAATCCCTAATGTGAAAAAAAATATTAATATAAAAAGACTAAATTGTGAAGATAGATAAGTATAACTATCACGTGACTTCTGTTCAAATTCAGAAGGTATAAATGCTAATAAAATAATCTATAATACACAAAGACTATATCTCATAGTGCAGAAAATGAATATGCATTAATTCCATTTTATATAATAAGGTTTCCTTTTTCTTTATTTAGTCATGCCTTACCTGTCAGAACTCATCTAGATCCTTTGAATTGATATGAGAAACACTCTTGAGTTTTGACTTTTAAGAACTTTCTCTTGCTTCTCTTTTAACTCCGAAGTCAAATGAATAAGCAAAGGTAATTAAGAAGCTAATTAAACACTTTAGTCAAACTGAAGGGGCCAGAGGACTCTAAGTAACTCAAACTTAACCCTGATGTTCTGCCAGCGCATCGCGGCATCATATCTTGCGTTGGCATTTGAAAATCTAGAAGAGAACTTGTGATCCTATAATCACCCTGATTAAGTTAATTACGTCATCTGACTCAATGTTAACGTCCTCAGTGATGTAATGTTTGGTGAATCAAGAGATAGTGATAACTAGTATTTAAAAAAAAAAGAAAAGAAAAGATAACGATAGGTTCTGATTGATTCGGTTGCCCTTTGCTGCGTCCAATCTCCTTTCTTTCATATTTTAAAAGGACTTTTAATCTATATGATCCTATCTATCATATTTTAAATTTACCCTCTAAATTTGCACACAACTGTTTGGTCCAATTTTAAGATTTTGCAATTTGGAAGTACAGTTTACAGTTTCAAGTTTATGTTTAATTTTTGGACATGTTATTAACACCATGCTTTATGGAAAGTTTTAGTCAGAATACCATTTACCACATCAGATTCAATTTCATTGTATCGCATCAACTAGTAGTGGTAAATATTTAACACATACTCATGCAGGGTTATCATATCATAGTCACGTTAACATAAATTTGAAATTGACAGAATTAAATGCTAATTGCTCCACATGTCCTTCAATCATAAATCTCGTTCTCGTTCTAATCTACGGGTGGCAATTTATGACCCGATCCGACCGTTATAAATAGGTATGGATCACTTTATATGGGTCGGTCATAAATGGGTCATTAAAAATGTGAATGGTTTATATTCTTGCATCAAGGATAAGTAATCACTTAGCGTGTTGTTGTCTAAGAAGTAGTAGTTTCTTATTAGATTTTGTTTGCTGTATAAAGTGAGGGTTATACTATATGGAATTTATATTCCCAATTGTTTGTAATCCCTAATGTGAAAAAAATATTAATATAAAAAGACTAAATTGTGAAGATAGATAAGTATAACTATCACGTGACTTCTGTTCAGAATTCAGAAGGTATAAATGCTAATAAAATAATCTATAATACACAAAAGACTATATCTCATAGTGCAGAAAATGAATATGCATTAATTCCATTTTATATAATAAGGTTTCCTTTTTCTTTATTTAGTCATGCCTTACCTGTCAGAACTCATCTAGATCCTTTGAATTGATATGAGAAACACTCTTGAGTTTTGACTTTTAAGAACTTTCTCTTGCTTCTCTTTTAACTCCGAAGTCAAATGAATAAGCAAAGGTAATTAAGAAGCTAATTAAACACTTTAGTCAAACTGAAGGGGCCAGAGGACTCTAAGTAACTCAAACTTAACCCTGATGTTCTGCCAGCGCATCGCGGCATCATATCTTGCGTTGGCATTTGAAAATCTAGAAGAGAACTTGTGATCCTATAATCACCCTGATTAAGTTAATTACGTCATCTGACTCAATGTTAACGTCCTCAGTGATGTAATGTTTGGTGAATCAAGAGATAGTGATAACTAGTATTTAAAAAAAAAAAAGAAAAAGAAAAAGAAAAGAAAAGAAAAGAAAAGAAAAGATAACGATAGGTTCTGATTGATTCGGTTGCCCTTTGCTGCGTCCAATCTCCTTTCTTTCATATTTTAAAAGGACTTTTTAATCTATATGATCCTATCTATCATATTTTAAATTTACCCTCTAAATTTGCACACAACTGTTTGGTCCAATTTTAAGATTTTGCAATTTGGAAGTACAGTTTACAGTTTCAAGTTTATGTTTAATTTTTTGGACATGTTATTAACACCATGCTTTATGGAAAGTTTTAGTCAGAATACCATTTACCACATCAGATTCAATTTCATTGTATCGCATCAACTAGTAGTGGTAAATATTTAACACATACTCATGCAGGGTTATCATATCATAGTCACGTTAACATAAATTTGAAATTGACAGAATTAAATGCTAATTGCTCCACATGTCCTTCAATCATAAATCTCGTTCTCGTTCTAATCTACGGGTGGCAATTTATGACCCGATCCGACCCGTTATAAATAGGTATGGATCACTTTATATGGGTCGGGTCATAAATGGGTCGACCCAAAAAACCCATTTATTAATCGGGTGGTAAACGGATCAACCTACCGACCCGTTTAACTTTAATCCATTCATCATTCAACCCTTAACATTCGTAATTTGTAAAAACACATCCATAGAATATCAATACTTATGAACACAATAAAATCCAGAAATTACATACAACATTATGAAAATTTTACAATTTGCAGAAAACATCCTTAGCGACTAAAAAATTAAAAAACATCCTCAAAAGTTCAAAATTTACCAAAAACCATTAAAATATCAAAACTTACAAAACAATACAAAAATCTATAAATTATAAACAACACAATGAAAATTTTGAAATTTGCAAAAAATACCCTAATAGTTTCAAAATTGCAAAATACACCCTCACAAAGTCAAATTTATGAAAACACAGCCAAGAAATATCAAAACCTACAAATAATACAAAATCTAAAACTTATAAACAGCATCATGAACATTTGAAATTTATAGAAACACCCTGATAGTTTCAAAAGTTGCAAAAACACGCTAAATAAGTCAAATTTTACAACAACACACCCCTGAAAAATCAAAATCTACAAACACAATGTATAACTTAAAAATAGCACCATGAAAGTTTTGAAATTTGCAAGAAACACCCTAATAGTTTCAAAAGTTGCAAAAAAACACCCAAAATAAGTCAAAATTTTAAAAAACGGATAAATTGAAACTTATGAACAGTGAAATTTTCATAATTTATAAATTATAAAAACCCGCTGAAAGATTTGAGTTCTGCAAAAAACACTCTCGGTTTGGATACAAAGGAGGGGAGGGGAGGGGTTGACTTAAACCCAAGGGGAGGGAGTGGAAAGGAAAAGGGTAGAATGTATTCATTTATGTTTGGATAGATAACGAGAGGATGAGAGGGTACATTATAATATATGTTTGTTTAGAGTAGAGGATGGGAAGAGAAGGTGAGCTACTTGACCAGTATGCCCTTTTAATAAAATAAGAAAGAACGCCTTTTGGTTTTCTCATATAGGGCAATATTGAAATTTCAAGAAAATTTCACTTGAAACTCCTCCCCTCCCCTCCCAATCCGTCTATTTTTGAAGGGTTGAGAAAATGGCTAAATTTTCTAATTTTCATCCCTCCCCCTCTCCTACTGAAAAACTCTATCCAAACTCGGTGTAAACGTTTGAAAAATTGCAAAATACATGCTCAAAAGTCAAACTTTTATAAAAACATGCCCTGAAAATATTAAAACTTACAAGAAGTACAAAATCTATAAGTTATAAGCAGCAACATGAAAATTTTAAAATTTGCAAAAAAATATTTAGAAAATTGCAAAATGCACCCTTAAAAGTCAAACTATTACAGAAATACGCCCTGGAAACAATAATATTTACAATCAGTAAAAAACCTATAAGTTATAAACCGCAGCGTGAAAATTTTAAAATTTGCAGAAAACACCCTAAATGTTTTAAAATTGCAAAATACACCCTAAAAAGTCAAAATTTTAGAAACACACCACATAAATATCAAAACTTATAAATATTACAAAATCTATAACTTACAAACGGCAACATGAAAATTTTGAAATTTGCAATAAACATGTAAACGTTTGAAAAATTGCAAAATACACCCTAAAAGCCAAATTTTATAGAAATACACACCAGAAATATGAAAACTCACGAATAGTATAATATCTATAGCTTACAAACGGTGACATGAAAATTTTGAAATTTGCAAAAAATATTTAGAAAATTGCAAAATACACCCTAAAAGCCAAATTTTATAGAAATACACACCAGAAATATGAAAACTCACGAATAGTATAATATCTATAGCTTACAAACGGTGACATGAAAATTTTGGTATTTGCAGAAAACACCCTAGAACTTTTAAAATTTATAGAAAACACCCTCAAATTTTAAATTTTATAGAAATACACACCAGAAATATGAAAACTCACGAATAGTATAATATCTATAGCTTACAAACGGTGACATGAAAATTTTGGTATTTAGAAAACACCCTCAAATTTTAAATTTTATAGAAAACACCCTAAAAGCCAAATTTTATAGAAATACACACCAGAAATATGAAAACTCACGAATAGTATAATATCTATAGCTTACAAACGGTGACATGAAAATTTTGGTATTTGCAGAAAACACCCTAGAACTTTTAAAATTTATAGAAAACACCCTAAAACTTCAAAATTTAAAAATAACTGAAAAGTCAAAACTTACAATGGGTATAAAGTTGATAAATTAGAAAAGTCCACTGAGAAAATGATATTTGTAGAAAACACCCTAGAACTTTTAAAATTTATAGAAAACACCCTCAAATTTTAAATTTTATAGAAACACCCTGAAAATATCTAGACTTCTAAACAGTAACAAAACCTATGAATAATAAATAAGACCATAAAAACTTTGACCATAGACTCTATGTTAAGTACATGAAAATTATAAAAACAATTAAATGGGTTACTTGGGTCGGTGGGTAACCCGTTTAATAAACGGGTTGACCCGATTATTTGATAGGTTGGGCTGGGTCAATATTATACGGGTCGGGTCAAAATTTATATGCGTCGGGTCGGGTTGGGTCGACCGTTTGCCACCCCTATTCTAATCCAAACAGCATAATTCCCTAGTTAATGTTTGTACAAAAGTTTAAACAAATTATAAAAGTCAACTTAAATTGCTAGGAAACATCAGTTTGGAAAAGGAAAATGATTCAAATAAGCTTTCCATGTGCTAATTTGCTTACTTCACGACTTAGATCACATTACTTTAGTGAAGAAAAACTGATCACGGGCATCCAACTGTAATGTTAATATTAACTTAAATTTCGTTTTATCAAAAAAAAAAAAAAAAAAAAACACTTAAATTTAGTTAGTTTACTGCTTAAATACAATATGGGCTTTTTCTCCGTGAGTGAATCTTAAGTGGGCTGACCCGAAGTAAAGCCCAATCTTGTTTCCGCTTATCATGAGTTAAAACAAATATATTTATTTTGGTCTCTCAGGCGTTAAGCAAAGGGTTAATTGCGAACAGATCCCTTGTCATATCACCCAATTGTGAATAGGTCCTATATAGTTTTATTTTTGCAAATAGACCTCCTGAGTGAAATTTTTTTTGACTCTTAAAATCGTTAAAAAGGTTTGAGGGGGCAAGTAGAGCTCTTATAGTTCTAGGGTGTGTTCACACCTATGCCAATATTATGGGGGGTTTATTCGCAATTGGGTGATATTATAGGGGTTTTGTACGTAATTAACCCCTAAAAGAAATTTAAATTGTGAAATAATAATAACAAAAAAGATTACAAATACGTACCTTGAGCCCAAAACCTTCTACACATCTACCGTTCTACGCATATATATTTTTTAAATGAATAGGATGGGAGAGAACTTGAGCCTTCAGCCAAATAATTACATGATTGTAAAATCTATAGAATTTTGAAGGATGAGGCTCAGAGTCCAATCCCATCTCATCCAAATAAAAATATTTCAAACTTACCCTAGAAAACAAAATACAATTACTTCTCCATTATTTTTAAGGGGCCAGGATGGGAGAGAACCTAAGCCTTTTAGCTCTCTAATTTCAGAGCTTTTCATATAATTATTTTGCATAAGGCTCAGAGTCCGATCCCATCCCATCCACTTAAAAAGTTTTGCTTACTGGTTTCGAGACAAGGTTTAGAGCAATATTTATAGGCTTAATTTTCTCTAATTTTAAAAGAAGCGGAAGAATTTAGTGCACCTAATAAATTCATTAGATATAATATAGATTCCCATATAAAAGCAAGGATGCCTACGAAAGATTGTAGAGATTTTGTGAAATGAACTTGGTCCTTGATGAAATTATGAGAGCAGGATGATGACTTGGAGAGGAATTTCTTCGTGAAGCATTGGTGCTATGAATATGAAGGGCCTAAAATCTTATAAAATATATTTTCAAAAACTTGTGGTTATGTAACGTACAAAGATTCTACGAATCATGTAAAATGAGGGGATGAGGAATATGAGTATCCTTGGTACCAAGCACCAATTTTGGTCATTGGTAGTGTGGTGACTCATTCTCATTTACTCATTTTCAAGGAGCACCGATGAGCTACCTCACTACCAAGGGCCAAGTTTGTCCTTGGTATCAATTGATACTCATTTTTTCTTCATATTTATGTATGTGTGTGTGTATATATATATATATATATATATATATATATATATATATATATATATATATATATATATATATATATATATATATATATATATATATATATATATATATATATATATATATATATATATATATATATATATATATATATATATATATATATATATATATATATATATATATATATATATATATATATATATATATATATATATATATATATATATATATATATATATATATATATATATATATATATATATATATATATATATATATATATATATATATATATATATATATATATATATATATATATATATATATATATATATATATATATATATATATATATATATATATATATATATATATATATATATATATATATATATATATATATATATATATATATATATATATATATATATATATATATATATATATATATATATATATATATATATATATATATATATATATATATATATATATATATATATATATATATATATATATATATATATATATATATATATATATATATATATATATATATATATATATATATATATATATATATATATATATATATATATATATATATATATATATATATATATATATATATATATATATATATATATATATATATATATATATATATATATATATATATATATATATATATATATATATATATATATATATATATATATATATATATATATATATATATATATATATATATATATATATATATATATATATATATATATATATATATATATATATATATATATATATATATATATATATATATATATATATATATATATATATATATATATATATATATATATATATATATATATATATATATATATATATATATATATATATATATATATATATATATATATATATATATATATATATATATATATATATATATATATATATATATATATATATATATATATATATATATATATATATATATATATATATATATATATATATATATATATATATATATATATATATATATATATATATATATATATATATATATATATATATATATATATATATATATATATATATATATATATATATATATATATATATATATATATATATATATATATATATATATATATATATATATATATATATATATATATATATATATATATATATATATATATATATATATATATATATATATATATATATATATATATATATATATATATATATATATATATATATATATATATATATATATATATATATATATATATATATATATATATATATATATATATATATATATATATATATATATATATATATATATATATATATATATATATATATATATATATATATATATATATATATATATATATATATATATATATATATATATATATATATATATATATATATATATATATATATATATATATATATATATATATATATATATATATATATATATATATATATATATATATATATATATATATATATATATATATATATATATATATATATATATATATATATATATATATATATATATATATATATATATATATATATATATATATATATATATATATATATATATATATATATATATATATATATATATATATATATATATATATATATATATATATATATATATATATATATATATATATATATATATATATATATATATATATATATATATATATATATATATATATATATATATATATATATATATATATATATATATATATATATATATATATATATATATATATATATATATATATATATATATATATATATATATATATATATATATATATATATATATATATATATATATATATATATATATATATATATATATATATATATATATATATATATATATATATATATATATATATATATATATATATATATATATATATATATATATATATATATATATATATATATATATATATATATATATATATATATATATATATATATATATATATATATATATATATATATATATATATATATATATATATATATATATATATATATATATATATATATATATATATATATATATATATATATATATATATATATATATATATATATATATATATATATATATATATATATATATATATATATATATATATATATATATATATATATATATATATATATATATATATATATATATATATATATATATATATATATATATATATATATATATATATATATATATATATATATATATATATATATATATATATATATATATATATATATATATATATATATATATATATATATATATACTTGCAAGATGGAGGAGGGCTCATCAATCCGGAACACATCAACAAGTTTGATAGGATCATATCGATTTGAAAGACATAGATGTTAAAGTAGGAGACGAGGATCGCGCTTCTACTACTGCTCGCCAAGTCTTATGAGAACCTGGTGCAAACACCGATGCTTGTGGGAGAAAATTTGAAGATGGATGAGACTAGAACGGCACTTCTAGCGGACGATCTTCGAAGATTGCAACTAGTGACATGGCCACGGTGGTAACAAGGAACAAGCGCAGGATTGTTTGCAAGAGGAAGGAGCAATGAGCGAGGAAAAGGCAAGGGAGGAAAGTCTAGATCTAAATCAAGACCTCTTGGGGAAAAAGATGTTTCAAGTCGCGGTGAAGTGGGCATTTCAAAGTCGACCGTCCAAATAAGAGAGTAGGTGGAAAGAAGAACAACAACAAGACCGAGAGGAGAGAGGGCAAGGAAGAAGCGAGCTACGTTTGAGGAAGGAGCGATAAGGAGTGCTATGTCGCCACGGGTGGCGAGGATATCTGGGAAGTGGATACTTGATTCGGTTGCTCTTACCATATGTGTCCAAATAGAAAGTGGTTTACTACCTACGAGGCATTGATGGTGGAACTGTATTGATGGGGAATAACCATGCTTGTAAAACAGTGGGGCTAGGTAATATCAAAATCAAGATGCATGATGGAGTGGTTCGAACCTTGACGGATGTGAGGCATGTTCCCGACTTGCGGAAGAATCTCATCTCAGTTGGTGCTTTGGACTCCGGTGGTTGCAGGATTGTGACGGAAAACGGAGTGAAGAAGGTTGTTCGTGGTTCCTTAGTAGTGATGAAGGGTGTTCGTCACGGTAATCTATATACTCTCTCAGATACGACGGTGACAGGAGATGCGCGGTTGAACCGGCGAAGTGGTGGAGACCCATGTGAGCACACACGGTTATGGCATAGGCGGCTTGGGCATATGTCGAGAAGGGTCTAGTTCGCTTGGTAAAGAGGGTCTCAGAAGAATCAAGGAACCTAGCATGGATTTTTGCGAGGATTGTGTGTATGGAAAGTCACACGAGGTCAAGTTCTGAGCAAGCAAGTCTAAGAGCGAGGGATACTAGATTATGTGCACACGGATGTTTGGGGTCCGCTCGGACAACTTCCAAAGGTGGTTCCGTGTATTATGTCTCGTTTATAGATGATTATTCTAGGTATGCTTGGATTTACTTTCAAGCACAAGAATGAGGTGTTCGAGACATTCAAGAAGTGGAGAACAATGGTTGAGAACAGACAGAAAGAAATTGAAGACGCCGAGATCCGATAACGGCATGCAGTATACGATGGTGCTTTCAAGGAGTTCTATGATCGAGGGAATTGTTCGACACCGACACCGTCTACACCACGAGAATGGGGTCGCGGAGAGATCGAACCAACACCGCGGAGAAAGCAAAGGAGTATGCGATCTTATGCGTGATTGGGCAACGAATGGTGGGCGAAGCGTGGCTCTGACTTGTTACATTGTGAACCGTTCACCACATTCGACATTGGATGGTGATACACCCTATAGGGTGTGGTCGAGAGCATGCGATTATGATAGGCTCGAATTTTTGGATGTACCGTCTACTATCCGTCAACGAGGGAAAGCTTGACGCGAGGGCCAAGAAGGCAATATTCTTGGGATATGCAAAGGCGTAAAGGCTATCGCCTTTGGTGTACGGAAGATTCAAAGTTCGTGGTCACAGGATGTTACCTTTGATGAGAAATCCATGATTGCTAGGCGTCCAAGGATGATGGTGTTATGGCCGGTGAGACTT